>AWOL01S0009257.1:54906-66412 GCA_000715115.1 Nicotiana otophora | reverse complement strand
GGACGTAAGTTAAGATAAAGGAAATGACCCATGAAAGATTACGCAGAATATTGATATGAGAATGAGCCAATGAGTAGTTAGTAGTTGATTCAGGAAGAGCCTAGTTATGGCTAGACAAGAGGATACAGAAAAATCAATAGATCGTGCAAGATAAACGGAGTGAACCCCAACATGGGGAATTCAGTCTAGCAGATATGACATCGTGACCTTGAGAAATATTCGGATAGGAGTTGGGGTAGTTAAAGATACCGTATAAGTGTTAAAGGAATACAATCAAAACTTTAGTTCGGGAGCAATCGTGCAAGCATATAAGTATGGAGGTAAGTAACTAAGGAATTTTATATGTGAGTACGAACATCAAAAATTCCGTCGAGTATATGATGTAACAAGCTCGCAGCCTTGCAAGATTTAGAGGGTCCTCCCTAAGTACTACAATGAAAGACTAGCAGAGAAAATAAGGAAAAAGGCTTTAACCAAGCACAGTCACCTAAAGAGGAAATGGTCATGTAACAACAGTCTCACAACAACATTATATGCACTCCATCAGTAGGTGGCACCTATCGTGGCTAATGAACGGGAAGAAGAAGAAAAAAATATATATATCAAAATCAAAAGGTGATATTCAAGATCATATGGGTTGTATAGAATTCCAATATGTGTGGGCACTAAAATAAGATAAGTATGCACGCAATAAGGAGGCAGAACAGCCAGGAAAAACAATTGCTTGCATTTAAAGAAAGTTGAGAAGGAATGAAAGGAATTATTCGATCAATGATCCAGAGATAATTACATAATGAATGTACCTAAGATTTCGGAGTATTATCGATGCGGCATATATATTGACAATCATACAGCCGTAGAAGATTTCGGTATAGGTTAAAAAAGAAGATTGAGCCCAGGTCATAGACAAAAGATTGAATTGTTATAAGATTATATCATGGATATTCCATAGCGTCCGTGAAGGGTTAAAGTAATAACTACTACCATGAGCCGCAGATCGGAAGATAGCTTAAGCCTACATAAAGGTTGATCAGAAGAAAGAGGAAACTAAAGAGTTACAACAACAAAGTAAATTAGGAGTCTGATTATTGGACCTAGAAAATTATAGAAATTGCGCTTGAGAACATGGCAGAATCACTCTTAATATCAGAGGTACAAGAGAGATAATTCAACAACCATATTCTATAATGGTTCTATAAGGAAGCCAATTAGAAGAAGTACCAACCTTAAAAGAAGTCGGTATGAAGCTCTCACCGGATTGTGTATGCACCAGAGGTGCAAGTATTATAATAGAGCTTCAAGTTATGGACGTGAATTATACCTATGTGGAAGGGAGGTCATGAAAGAGACAGAAGATACGATGCAAGATTGAATGGTAAGTAAGGTAAAGATGAAGAAGCAAGATACTCAAGTACAAAATATTGTGAATAGTTCAGAGCTCAGACAGAGGTTGGGTTTTAGTTTAGTATACAGAGAAGACCCTAGCAAAAATTTTGAAAATCTCAAAGAGTTAACATTCGAGGACGAATGTTTCTAAAGGGGGGAAGAATGTTATATCCCGTAATTTAATAATAGAATTAGTCGTAGTAATCCATATGAGCTAGAAGGGATTAAGACCATTCATGAGATTATAGAGGATTTGTGGCTATGTTATTGTAAGACTCCGTAAGTTTAACAACATTGATACCGTTAGATATTATATTAATGTGGTATTTTCTTTTAAGTGGAGTATTTTAGGAAAAGTTTTATAAGTATAATTTTGGATAGTTACCATTATTACTATTCTCGAATATGGTAAATTATACACATAATATAAGAAAGTTTATGAGATTTTCTTTATTGTAAAAATAGAAATTATTTTCTCACAAGAAAAGAAGGTTATTTTTCTACCATTTTAAGAATTAAGCGTACGAGAATTTTTACTCTTTATAAGAGACTAGGAAAATTATAAGTTGAGAAAATATATGTATTTTTACATGGATGTTTTAATCAAATAATAGTGTATGTATTTATTTTATATGGTACCGCATGACCATGATAATAAAGTATATTATAGTAAGTTATATAAAGTATGTTAAAAATAAGTAGTATTTTAAGTAAGTTGAGATAATTCTTAATTATGTGGGTAATTGATTGATTATTGGTTAATGAAAGATTAATTATTTTATTAAGGAATTAGGGATTTATTAATTAAGATGTTGGTTAAATGTTGGGGATGGATAACCACCAACGTGGCAGTACCCCCCCAATTCAATTTAATGACTCTTAAAGTTGTTGCAAAGGTGTCACACTTAAAAGAAGAAATTCGAAGAAAATAGTGGGATGAAAAATTGAATTTGGACTTTATACACAATTTGTTCGTCAACTTTCTGGGAGCCCTTTTTTTTTAACCGATTGAAGTAGTAGACAGTATATCAGTGGGAGCTTCTCTTTCTCATTAATGAGGCCCATAAGGACTTGTTGAAGAGCCGTTCCATTGAAAGTTTGGTACTTGAAGACAACGTTATGTGCAACTTTTCTTCTAAATTAGACATTTTTGCACCGACTCAATCCGCTGCCTTATTCTTCATTGGACTATTGAATCTGGTTGATGAGAGGAATTCAGATGGAACTCCATAACTCATTTGAAACTTCACAACATAATATAGCGTGAGTTTTTATAAATTTTAAGGAGTACGGTGTAATCTTTCTCAAGAAAATCGGCTCAGATATGTTAAGGCTAAGCCCTTCCTTAATTTTTGCATGATCACGTAATTACATGCATTTGATAACGAGACATAAAGAGAAATTCATATTCCGGAATTTATATATATTTTTCTAGTCTCGTAAGTTTCAATATTCTCCTTATCGGGACTTCATATTCAATTGAGTATTGTCTTGTTCTAGTCAAGAGAACAGAGAGCCTATATATGAAGTATTATAGTATTTGCATTACCATCGAGCTATAATCGATGGGCAAGCCCTTATGGGGCAACCTCTGATCAGATGGTAAGTTATATACCGAGCCTACTATGGCCGAGCGCCTATGAGCGAGCCCAGTTGGCCGAGATACAGAGCCTAGTATGGCCGAGTGCCTATGAGCGAGCCCACTACGACAGAGCAGATATATACATATACCGAGCCTTATAAGGCCGGGCAACTATTTTACTTACTATATTGCGAGAGTTGAGTCAGTATCAGCAGGTGAGCATATCTTCAGATTATATTTGACTCCCAGTTACTTTCAGTTATTATATTATCAGTTCAGTTTCAGCTTTCAGTATAGTGCCTTACATACTCGGTACATTATTTCGTACTGATATTCTTTTTGCCTGGGGACGCTGCATTTCATGCCCACATGTCTCGATTGGCAGGTCGAGAGTCCTTCAAGTAGACGATCAGCTCAGCAGAATAAATTGGTGCACTCCATTTGCTCCGGAGTTGCTTGTTTGGTCAGTATGATTTAGATGTGTATGGTTTGGTATGGCGGGGCTCTGTCCCGACCTTTATGACAATTATGTACTCTTAGAGGCTTGTAGACATATGTCGTGTACGTGAAAGATTGTACGGCCTTGTCGGCCTATGTTTTGAGTTTATAAATGATCACGTTGGCCTATTAGGCCCGTATGTCACGTGTATATGATGAAGTAATAAGAAAGATACGTTACGCTAGTACTCGGTTGAGTAAGATATCGGGTGCCCGTCGCAGCCCATCGGTTTGGGTCGTGACACAATCCATGCCTAAAATCACATCAAAATCAACCATACTAAGCAGTTAAAGATCAACTCTCGTCTCCAATCCCTCAATAATCACCACACAAAACCGATATACATGGTCCACAATAATAGAATCACCCACCGATATGGATACATGAGCAGGCGTAATTAGGAATCATAGTGCATATCCAAATAACAAGCAAAGTATGATGATACATACGAATAAGTGGAACCAAGATCAAATAATATGGAAGCATCCCTGTGGCACCCTAAAACAATACATCTGATCACTGCATCTGAAGCAACTGCCTCTAGTCTGCTGGGAAAAGTATAGCATCAAGCCTGACCACCACCTGTCTGACCTCTCCCTCTGGAGCGACCTCGACCGTACGGCCTCCACCCTGAGCTGGCTGAGCGGTTGATGAGCTCGAAACACGCACCTAAATTATGTTCGCTAATCAAATATAGTATAGTATAATATTATATCCATATGGATTGGATTTAAATAGTATTATCGTAGTTTCTAGCTTGGCTGCTATCCAAGATGATCAACAATTGAGATTTATGTGATTTCTAACTAAAATTAACTAAGATTCTAAAGCTATTGACTAATGACAAATAAAACAAGGAACAATCAAAGAAGGTTATCAATGGGAGAAGATAGGGTTTTGGTAGTATAGGTGCAAGATAATTATTTGGGATCTAACTCTAGATAATTCACTTCTAAGGTTTAAGTGAGTCTCTCGAGTTCACTCAAATATTAGTTCATATGTTCAAAAAAAACTCCTCTCTCGATTAAGTCTTAACCTCACGAGATGAACCAATTTAAGAACGTGAAGATATGCAAGAATGGGTAGTGGATTGGTCTTTAGGAGAACCTCTCTCAATTATCTCCCTAACTAGGTTTAATCAATAAATCAACTAGCCTCCTTCGATTACTAAGAAGAATTAATGAACTCAACCAACAATATAATGCAAAGATATTACAAGTTATGCATCTCTCGATTACATGAACAAGTGAATATAGATGCAACAATTAAATCATCCAAAAATGCTTCAATACATAAAACTAGAGTTATAATCCACAAACAATCATCAATACACCAAATCCATCAAACCCTAAAGAGAACTACTCCATAGATATGGAGGAATTCATCACAAACAAAATTAGAGTATAAGAAAACATATATTCGATCCAAACTTGTGTCTTGAGTAAGGAAGGAATGATGAAATCCTTGTGCTTTTTCTCTTCCCACTCCTCCTTAGCTTCCTTAGGTCTAAAGTATGTCAAAAGTCCATAAAATAACATTTTTCCAAGTAGGGTCGGGCCTAGACGAAATCACTTTCTCCTAGCCGAAATAGGACATTGACTCTGTAAATATTACATAGGCGCGCCGCATGGGGTGACTCGCCATGCTGGGCATTAATGGGGATTTCTAGAGAGCTAACAATTTGATAGGCAGCAGGTTTTGTACAGACGCGGCGCACCACGTGCCACCCCATGCGCCGCGATTGTGGAGTTTTCTTAGAGTATAGATTTTGCTTGATTTTTGACATCCAGACTTGGTCCTCGACCCCCGAACACGATCTCGGCTTAATCCCTTGGGCTTTTACTCAGACTTCAAAGCTCCAAATAGATCGAATTAGCTCCACAACATCTACATAGCTCGGAATCACCCCTACAAGGCATAAAACACACAATAAGTGCAAACACTACCAATTAAAGCTCAAACACAAATAAAGTTCAGTGAATTAGAGTGCAATAAGCGACTAAAACACGTAATTATAGCCTACCATCAATACCCCACACTTAAATTATTGCTCGTCCTCGAGAAATCAAACTACACTTTTATATAGCCACAACCTTTTTAAACAACTCTCTTAACTCATCACACTAAGAATACAAATTAAGTACAATACCGTAACATCCTCGCATCAAGATTTGACTCAAAAGCACCATGCATTTTCCACAACCCGCTCACTTACACTAACACAGAGGTCAATGACATTACCTTTCCTTCATGAATCAAGTACCCTCCCACAACAATAGAGAGTAGTTCCACACACAATAAAATTTAAGAATAATTAGGAACTCAAGATAGAAAGAATTCACTCACTTTCAGAAACAACATTCATATGCCACAAATGACGCACCATAGGCTTTCCCGTAGTGTATTACTCTACTAATTGAGCTCATTCAGTCAAGGATCAAGTAGAACTTTAATCGGTTGTAATGTAGGTTGCAAGATGGGTAGGATATATTTAGATATAAGAGTGACTACACCTCCCTAAGCACTTTAATACATACAATTAACCATTCAAAATCCCACACTTATGTCAAGCCATAACTCCACCTTCACAACAATATACATTAACTCCCTACTTCTTTAAGCACAATTACACCAAGAGTCACCACTATCAAGGAATATTTTTTCCACAATCATACACTTATTTTTTCTTTTCTTTCTTTTTTTTTTCAATTCAAATGGATTTTACTTTTTAAAAACAGTGCACCTTTCTCCTTAGTTCAATAGTTCCACTCAAAAGCCAAACCAACCACCCCACACTTCAACCTCTACAAAGTTCATAACAAATTCAAGTGCTCACGATAGATATAAGGTTCACATAGATGGTCAATTCAGACATATGGGTAAGGCTTATAATGTGGTTGCCAATGAAATAGGATTACAAGCTCAATGGAGTTAACTAAGATACATAACAATTAGGTGGGTAAAAGTATATAACTGGCTCAACAAAGAAACGCCTATATCACTTCCAAGACTGACTAAAACTACTATTTCGCTTTGCGAACACACGGGCCAAGTTCTAGACATCAAATACAATGCATAGAATACCCAAAACCCCCCACACATATGGTACATAACTCACTCAGGATCGGACTCATCAAGACACTCTAGTCAAAGCAGTTAAGCAAAGTTAAAACCATACAATTTAAGGTGCTTATGCAAGAGTCAAAAACTGAGCCTAAGCGTCACAACTAAAGCACTCACTATTCTCAAGGTATAATAGAGTCAAGAGATATTGCTTTCAATTCAAAACACAGCACAGTTTCCTACTATTCTACAAAACAAAAACTAACTACACCCGGTTCAAACAAAATCCTTGGAAAATAATCGCGGCACAAAAAAAACCAAGGGGGAATTATTACACTACCTACAAACAAAAATCTTTTTATCTTTTTATTTCGACTTTAATCCCTCACGAAACCTGTCGATGATATCCATCGTCGGGAAAAATCAAAACTTTTAAAATATTTTATGTTTTTTTTTCTTTTTTCAAATTTTTTCTATCCAACTACTAGACTCGCAAAAAGAAAACTAATATACATACATACAAATATCCCCCACCCCACACTTTAAGTTGTGGCATGCCTCCATGACACATAATTAAAAAGTATAAGGTAAAGAAAACTTCCCTGAACATCTAGTCGGGGTCTGAGTCGAAGTCGGGCTCCATTCCTCGCAGCCAAACTAATGCACACATCCATGCAGACAGCTTCTTCTTAACCTTTTTGGGGTACACCCCACACTTATCTTTCTCTCTCACCGCAACCTTTTATTTTGAGCCCTTCACTTTCCACTCAACACTCGCAACTGGTTTTTCCTTTTATGCCCCCTTTGCTACATTCATCTCAAAAATCACAGTCTTCTCACCCACTCTAAGCATGAGTTTTCTCTCATGTATATCTAATATAGCTCTACCCGTCGCTAAGAATGGTCTTCCTAGGATGAGGAGGACCTCCTTGTTTTCCTCCATATTCACCACTATAAAATCCATAGGAAATACAAACTTATCCACCCGAACTAACACATCTTCCACTATCTCCTCGGGTATTAAAGTCATTTGGTCTGCTAGCTGCAACGATATTGGTGCGGACCTTATCTCTCCAATCTCCTTCTCCAGTTTCCTGTAAATAGATAGAGGTATTAAAATAATTGAGGCACCAGAATTACATAATGATTTATCAAAATGAATAGATCCTACAGAGTAAGGTATAGTAAAACTCCCTGGATCTCCACACTTTAGTGGGAGTTTGTTTTGTAATATCACATTGCAATGCTCTGTGAGCTTGACCACTGAGGTCTCTTCTATCTTCCTCTTCTTTGTCATGATTTCCTTCAAGAACTTGGCATAAACAGGTATTTGTGAGAGCACTTCTGTGAATGGCAAGTTTACATGAACTTGTTTCAGCACATCCATAAATCTCCCAAACTTCTTGTCTAGCTTTTCTCTATATAGCTTTTGGGGGAAAGGTAATGCAGACATATGCTCGCTCTCATCATGTTCCTCCCTTCTTGAAATTTCTCCCTTCTTCTTTTTCTCATCTTTCATCTGGCCCCTTTTCTTTTTATCAACATCATTCTTCAGCTGCTCCCCACTTTATTTTTCAAGTTTCACATCATTTTGGATCGGGGTGGGATCTTTCAACACTTGCCCACTTCTCAAGGTTACAACATTCACTATTTCTTTGGGATTTCTCTCAGTATCAGCGAGGAGAGTGCCTGGAATCCTCTCAGACAATAGAGTTGCTAGCTGCCCAACCTGTCTTTCCAGGTTTCAAAAACCAGTGCCTAGTTCTTTGATAGGTGCTCCATGTTCCCGTATAGCTGCGCTATGAGTTTTAAACCTCTCATCAGTTTTTTGAATGAAGGCCTTCATGAGATCTTCTATGCCAAAATGAATGGGTCGTTGAGGCTGAAATTGCTGCCTCTGCTGATTTTGGTATGCTGGAGCTCCTTGTCCCTGGGGTCTAGAGTTATTTTGTTGCCATGCATTCGCGGTACCCCCAGGTGAACTCCATTAAAACCTGGGGTGCCTCTGACCCATTGCATTAAAATTGTAGTTTCCCGAAACTTTTCAAAAATGAAAAATGGAGGTTTGAAGGTCGATTTGAGGTCGGAATTGGATGATTTTGATATGGCTGGACTCATAATCAAATAGGTGTCCGGAATTTGTGAATTTTGTCGGGTTCCGAGGCATGAGCCCGGAGTTGACTTTTTGTTTGACAAAGATCGAAACTTTATTGTTTGAAGTTGTTTCCCACGACATTATTTGTTGATATTAAGTTGTTTGTGACTAGATTCGAGTCGTTTGGAGGCTGATACGCATGGGAAGGGCTTGATATATTTATGATTTGCGCAGTGTGAGGTAAGTAACACATCTAAACTTGGATTTGAGGGTATTTAACCCTAAGAACTACATTGTATGATAGATATTGGGGTGATGTATGGGCTAGGTGATGGACGTGTGTGCGTGCACCGGTTTGTTCATGGTTTGGGGAGGCCTTTAGGCTACTACCGAGCTTGTTTTGCTATCATATCATGTTTTCCCCACGTCCCCTCTACTTGATTGATTGTTTGAACTGTGAACCATGTTAGACATCATGTCTAGGCTATGTGCTAGCTGCTTAAGACTTGATAGGGATATTCTTGTTGTCTCTGAGTTATGTGCCTAATTTGCACACATGTTCTCAGTGAGTAATATCTCTGTCTCAGTACTTCTTATTTGATTCCTCACATGTTGTTGATACCGCTTAAGGGTAATTATGTTAAGCTGAGTATTTGAAATGTGTTTATCTGAGACTTGAACAACAAATGACTGAGTTTGGGCCTTAGAGCCGGCTTGGTACTAATTTTGAGGTAACGCGTATGCTAGGCTCATATTGAGCTGAGTGTTATTGTTTGAGGTGATGCGTGCACCGGGCCTCATTATTGGGCTAAGTGAGTATAATTAGTGCTGGGGAAGGATCCGCCCTCCGGAGTCTGACATGCCAGCAGTGGGCGCAGGCACAATGTTTCATAATTGTGCTTGATGATAGGCAATTATGCCAGGAACCTGTACAGTGCTAAGTGTAAATACTATTGATGGATCTACTGTGATACTATTGATTTACTTGTATACTTGACATGTAGGCATAGAGATGTACTTCCCTCATCCTAACTGGTAATTGACCTTCTTTATCTGTGTTGGGTTTTAAACTGTTATACTTGAAAGCATGCCTAAATCCCGGAAGTGAGAACGAGCTGTACTTGATATCATTGATTTACTGTTTCTACGATTTATTCTATATTTTCTAAACTGTATCGGTTATTGTTATTAGCATTTGACTGTTGTTCTGAGCCCGTCACTGCTTTCAACTCAAGACTAGTATTGTTATTTATTGAGTACATTGGGTCGGTTGTATTCATACTACACTCTGCACTTCATGTGCATATCAAGGTACATCCGGCCGGGGTGATTTTCAGGCTTGAGTTATGCCAGCTATTTGGGAGACTACGAGGTAGCCGCCATACCGTCCGCAGTCTTTGAAGTTCTCTTCCTACTATTTTTATCTTTAATGTTTCTCATGTTCAGACAGTTGTATTAGAGGATTTATTTCGTACCTTATTATTCAATAGAGCTTGTGTACTTGTTGACACCCGATTTTGGGGTTGGTTGTAGTAGCATTAGACTTTATTCTCAGATATTTTATGGTATTCTTTCGCTGTTGAGATGTTAGACCATTTTATTTCATTTTCATTATTAATCATGTAACTGTTGGCTTATCTAGCGGGTTAGGTTAGGTGCCATCACGACCTGTGGATTTTGGGTCATGATAGAGGGGCGTGAAGTTGTTGGCATTGAAGGTTGAGAAGCAGCTGCGGCAGGAGCAACGCTGATTACTGTTTGCTCAATGGCTAAAGGTAGAAGATGCTCGGGGTCCGAACTCCCTAGACCGAAGACAACAACGGGGCCGGGAAAGCAGGAATCGGCATTATCTACCAGATCCATCTCGCCCATAGTGCTTGGACCTCTTCTACAGTCAGTTTTGAAGCTCCACCGACTGAGCCTCCGGTTGAGCTGATGAAGATATTCTTTTCCTTTGAAGGGGAGCCACTTCATCACTGGCTTCCCCATCCTCTACATTGACCACTATTGCTGGCTCAGTCATTCCCCTCTTTACCTTTTTATTTTGAGCCCCAGCCGAGGAAGAACGTCACCTTTTCGGTTGCTTGTTCTCTGGCTGGGGACTCCGAGAGAAAACACCTTCACCGGAAGCAGGTTCGCGTGCATTGCTTCAAGGTCGATTAAAATGTCGACCTCGAGGCATGTTGTCACGCCCCAAAACTATGGAGCGCGACCGACGCTCAACCGAGTGAACCCGACCAAGCAAGCCTGTTAGATTTCTTCTACCCAAACTCATTCATGAATAAAGAGAATATATGTTTTCCTTAATTAAACAATAAAGTGGTCGTGTCTGCAATTACCAATTTCTTACCATAAGTTTCACCATTTTTAAAGTCTCAAATGGACAAGTAATACAACCACAAAATAGCATAGTTTGTCTTTCCCAGTACCAATATACAATCCACACTATGTCTACGGAGCCTCTATAGATAAGGAAGAGTACAATGATAATGCCGACAACAAGGCCCCGGCTATACCTCAACCATAATACATAACAAACAAAAGATATATGACCCCGGGATGAAGTGGGGCTCACCAAGTCAGTTGGGAAGAAGGTGTACTACTATCACTGATCAATGTCTCCTGCCGTGGAACCACCTGCATCCATTTAAAGATGCAGCGCCCCCGACAAAAGGGACATTAGTACCGTCGAATAGTACTAGTATGAAAACTAAACACCAATTTAAGAATTTAAAAATACAAGATAATTATGATGAACCAGTGCGGCAATAGAATAATATAGACAACTGTCTCAACCATGACAAGCTTATTAAAAGCTATCAACAACATTTATAGGATTTAAGATGAGATCCTCTATAACCATCTTCACACAAAGCGGCCC
>AWOL01S0009257.1:0-53402 GCA_000715115.1 Nicotiana otophora | reverse complement strand
CGGTCGTATCGCCTCACCCCAATGTAAGCGGGTGGAGGTGCAGTCCCACAATATCATAATCCCTACACAAAGCGGTCATGCCACCTCACCCCAATATATATGCGGGTGGAGGTGTATCACAATCACAATCTCTATGCCATAATCCCCACACAAAGCGGTCATGCCGCCTTACCCCAATGTATGCGGGTGGAGGTGTATCACAATTGCAATCTCTACACAACTTGGCATAATAACTTTCACATAAATTAAGACTAGAAGTTATAACATGTGGATACATAATCCTTAGTTTGGGACACATTCTCAATTTATAATGCAATATGACAAGAGCATTTGACATATGAATTGAACATATATCTTCATCACAATACCTATAGGAATACTCGATTTATAATCAACATCTCGGAACTTACAAGGATAATGAGAATTTCAACTCTTAAATAAGAGTTTAGCCAACATACCTCAATTGAGCTTCCTTAAACTCTAAAACGTTTCAGAATTCTTAGCAACTTCAATCTATTTTAGAAATATAATAAATTGAATCACAATTAGGAAGATGATTATGGTTCTAGCTCATTTGAGCATTTTATCAAATACTATGTGTGCATTAAGGTTTCAAGGCCCTTTTTATGGAGGATTCCATCATCCCACAACCCAATCTTTATCTTTTTAACTCAACAATCTTCCTACATCCTTTGATAACACATGCATGTAAGATAACCAATCCTCTTGCCCAGAAATTATCTTGCTTATTATCCATTTCTGTACAAAATTCGAAATTGAGGGTTAGGGCATAGAATCTTACCTCTAGGATGAAGACCTAGTGAGTTTCCCTTCTTAATCTTCCAAAACTTGGGCTAGAATTTGAAGGACAAATATTGGAGAACACCTTCTCACTCTAGGGCACCCTCTCTCACTTTAAAATGTCAGATAATAGCTCAAAAATGATCCAAAGAGTGTATTTAACGAAATAGGGTCGGATTTTAAAAACCCAAAAATGGAGCTCCAGAACAAGGTATGCGATCGCATAACCGATATGCGGACCACATATCGGTCGCATAGTTGGTTACAAAATAGCCAAAAGAACTGTCTGTGTATGCTGTCATTATGTGGTCGCATAATGCACCGCATAACAGTTATGCGGTCGCATAGTCAACCGCATAGTTGCTTCCAACTGGCTTAATTAACTGCCTCACTCTGCGGCCATTATGCGGTTCGCAGAGTGGTTCTGCGGTCGCATAATGGACCGCAGAAATGTACTTTTCTGCCAAATATTTTCCTTTTTATTCCCGTGCATTGTTCAATCCAAAAAGTTCGAGCCGCGGCGAGCTTGCTCGCCGCGAAGAATTTCTATAATCCTCAAACACGTAAGCCTAGTCCGGCACCATGAAATATTATTTTCTTTGTAAATTTTACCAGGCCTTACACTTAAGTACTTTGAAATTTTTCGGGGTGTTACACATGTAATGGAGCCCTGCGGAAGTCCTGAACCAAGAAAAAATGAAGTTAGCAAAGTTATCTATGTTCATACAAAGATAAAAGGAAGAAGAACTCGGTTTACCATGGTTCTTGGCCTTCCACCCATATTAGGGACCATTTCCTTCCATCGACGGTATTCTGGTGTTGTAATTTCCAGAATCTTCTGAACCCACTGGTCCAAGCCTTGAACCCGTGTTGGTTCCTACTGGGTAGCTAAAATAAAAGAAACAAAGAGGTCAACAATAACCTAAAACAATCTTTTCACGAAGGAAGGAAACAAATAAAAAACTTACGAAAACGGTTCCACGACTCACGAAAAGGCAGAGCTTTGGCCGCCATGATGTCCCTGGTGGCAGTGATGATAAATTGCTCCATCCACCCGCGATCATTGTCATCATCCATGTTGGTGAGGATAGCATGGTGGCCATATTTTCTGAAATTTATTACTCCCCCACGAAAAAATTTGGGGGAGTAGAGATTCATCATGTGTGCAAAGGTTAGGGTTTCCCCAGTCTCCGTGCACAACTGGCGCATGCAAGCCACCGTTCGCCATATAAATGGGCCTACTTGCGCTAAGCAGACCCGGTACCGGTGGAAAAACTCCAAAATTAAGGGGTCGAGCCCTTCATTCGACCCCAAGGAAAACAGACCCAAGATAAAGGGATACGTATAGACATACGTAAAACCTTCCTTGGTGAAGGTAACTCGCTCTATCATATCCGGAGCGAGGATATTGAGGTTAGAAAAGTTGCAGTCCTCCTTCACTGCAGGGATACTAGAAGGGAGAATAGAGGAGGGATACCTACTAACAGCCCAAGTTCATGAAGATTTAGTAGGGGCCTTATATTGGAAGTCATTAGAAGTGTTGAGGTTTTTTGGTATGATGGTATTTACAGTGGGAGGCTCAGAATCGGCATCAACGTCCTTGTTTCTCTTCAGTCCTCCACCGAAGAAAAGGCTAGAGTTTCTAGAGGATGCAGTAGAGGAAGCCGTAGTAGTAAAGACACAGTAAAACTTTTAGCTAAGGATGTTGAAGGAGATGGAAAGATTTTTAAGAAAATGCAGAGTAAGTGCAGAGAAGAAGAAGTGTTTATGAATACTAACTTTGGAAGTAAAGAGGTAAATTGATGAAGAAGTGAAAATATAGACGACAAAAATCGTGATCATAATTACCTCGAAAACCGGCAAAAATATTACTGAATCGTGGGACAACACGTGTTCGGGGTATTAAATGCGAGAAGACGTGTATCTTTTCAAATGTCAGAAACTGTTCAGGAGGTTTTCCGCCAAGAAAGGGATCTTCACCAACTTCCCGGTGACACAAAGATATGTCACTGGAAAGAAGGGGAACTATCTATATAGGGTTAAATTAGTTTGTAATAAATGATCGAATAATAGCATGATACGTAGAACCGAAGATAGGTAAAAGGAGAATCAAGTAACAACCAATACCTTGAACAACAACTGCAATTGACATCGGGTAGACCCGAAGGGAGCATGGTCAACATGAGCAAATCGAATATTTTCCATTGGATAACATTCAATGAAGAATATTCTCTAACATTATATGTGCAGCCATTGCAGAGAATATTTGCATCCATGGCCTACCGTTACATATTCATCAATGACTCTTTTATTATCATTTAAGTAGGGCTTGATCCTAGGATCTTGTTTCCCTAGGTATAGCTATAAATAGTAGACTCAACAGCAATTGTAAGACACAAAATTCTTGGCAAAACATATGTTGTATTTTATTTTCGCTCTCAATTAAACAACTTTATTTGCTCTTTTACATTTTTCTCATTTTTGTCATCGGAGATACTGCTCTCGGAGCTAGGCTTGTCATTTTCTTCAATTTCAATTGCTAAGTCTTACTTTTAGTCTTATTATATTATCATTTTTTGGATCAAATCAGTTCGCTTGTCTATAAATCACGTAATAAATTTTACTGTACCGTTTTACGAGTAAACACGTACCAAAAGTAATACACTTCTAATTGCATAAACTACTTGTTATTTATATTTAATAAACTTTTAGCATAATTAAAGGATAAACTTTATTTCGAGTGGATATATTTTCAAATTATTATATTAAAATTGGTAAAAAGATGACTAACTTGATAACGATATTAAATAGGAACATTAATATTTCTTATCTTTATGACGCATTTCTTTAACATGGTTATCTCCTCATAACATTTGTTAGTCATGATTCAAAATATTCAACGCGTAAGATATTCTTTTTCAGACATGTAATGCTTCAATCAACATTCTATTATAGAAATATTTATATAAGTTTAGTTAATTTCAACCAACTGCTAAGTAGACAAGGAAGCATTGTAACATGGCTGAAAGTGAAAATATTACAAAACTTAAACAACTCCTTTGTGCTCCTTTTTTTTGTCCCTTATATTCAGCCGCCACCCTTTTTTCTTGCTAACCCCAAAAATAATCTAGTGCAAATTTCTTTGACTATGATGCTAAACACTTCTTATAAGCATATGAATAATGTTAATCACGAATCTTAGTGCGTATAGCATATCTAGTTATTACAATAATATCCAATATGGAATAATTTCTTTTGGAGAAATATTTAATATTGAGGGACATAAAAGTCTGCTAATATTTCAAGGATATTTTTGTCACTCAACATTTAGCATAAATTATTCGTGCTTTAATAATAATATAAAATATAAATAGATTACTAGGCTCTATGTTCGTGCGATGCACGAAATATCTTGTGTCAAAAGTAATAAACTTTCGATCTTGCATTTAATCAAGAGGCTTTGCTCCATTATAACTTGCTCAGTTGTTGTTAATATAGGTCTAACTTATCGACATTGCAGTCTGCAACACAAGTCCTGCAGCTACAAGTATTGAGGGAGTGCGGACCCCTTTGCGGATCAGAGTGCAGCCAAGAGTGGAAGTGCGGCTAGAACTAGTGACTTTTTCAGTTTGTATAAATACCGTGTTTTATGATTTTTATTTCGTTATTTACTATTTTGGAGATTTAGGAGCTCGATTTTGGAGGTTTTGACCTAGATCTTCATCTACAAGCTTAGGGTAAGTATTTCTAACTTGGATTTAAGATTGTTTTGTAAATCGAACCTAAGATCTATCATTTAAACATGGATATTTAAGGTGAAATTTGGGAATTTCGAGACCAAGAGCTAGTATTATCTAAAATGAGTTTTGGTCATCTGAATGGACTGCAAATAAAAATCTAAACATAGATAGGTATTGGGAGGTTATGGGTCACCGTGTGGGCCCGTAGTTGTGTAAGATCATGTAATTTCTTTTAATAATTTAAGACTTTATAGTGCACCAACGATAATTGGAAGTAATATTTTTGAGTACTAAAGGAGATCTATGGGATAGAACCACATTATTTTGACATGAAAATACATGTGGAAAGTGTTTTGGAACACATTAAAGAGGTTTATAGTGGGGAGAAGTTCTTTGGAACGAGTTGAAAATATTAAGTGAAAAAGATTTCTTAATTTGCACAACACCTAACTTTGAACGAGTATAACTCTCACAATATAAAAATAATTTCAATGAACTTTGTCCCTAAAGCGTAGACCTTCGAGTCTAGTTTCAAACGCATCAGTTGTTCGTCATTTGGATGTTGTTATTATAGATTGAAGTCATTAGTATGTTGGCTAAACTCCCTTCATAGAGTCGGATACCATGAATTCCTCATGAACTCTAAGCATGGTTTGTTCGAGTTCCTATTCTTATTATGTTAAATTGACTCAAAGGGATGACTTATGTAATGTCTGCATACTTAAGTCATGTTCAATTGTCATCTCTATTTTCATCGCTGGTAAATAATTCAAGCAAGATTGACTGCTCAAAATGCTTACGAGTTCAATTCATGCTTCAATTACTATCACTATGCTCCTCTTTTTAGATATATTCCGAGTGTCTTAAGCTTTTATTACTCATGTAGTTATAACAATGATTCCTAATGTTTTATGATGACCCATGGCAAGTAAAAGGAAGTGATAGTATGACAATGAAATGTGGCTAATTGCCAAAATGAGAATTATGAGGTATTGTATGTCCCAAGGGACAAGAAAAGACTTTCATGAAATGATTTATATGAAATGCTTTTGGGGAAAACAACTATATGCTATTCATATAATATATTCACATGTGTAGTTCCACATACAATGACATTTCCATTATGACAACGTTATAGAGGTTCAAGTTTACATATAAGCATGACATTGAAATTAAGGCATTCCAATAATTTCAATATAGTATGTATGCTTATAAAATAATAAATTCAAATGACATTGATGTCAAATCCCCAAGAATGATGAACTTAGCTAATGACCTTAAGATGATAGACAAGTACATAACGAGATGAAAGAGAGATCTTCTATGATAAACGATGATGAACCTTAAAGATGATGAATTGGGCCCATGCACCATTGTAATATACTCATTGATTCTCCACATCTGTGCTAATGTAACAAGTTATGCTTCCGCATGATTAACATGAAATTGAAGTATTCTAATGATCTTGACTCTTATGACCCCAAATGTAGTGTATTCGTGTTGCTTTGAGCTTGCATATGGTCATTATCATAATCATGTGTTACAAGTCCTATGGCCGGTCTGATGAAAGGCATAGGGGCATAGTATAGATGAGCCTTATGGACGGTCTGGTAAAAGGCATAGGTACATAGTATAGATGATCCCTATGGACGGTCTGGTAAAACACATATGTGTGTAGCTATAGTAAAGATGATCCCTATGGACGGTCTGGTAAAACACATATGTGTGTAGCTATAGTAAAGATGATTCCTATGGACGGTCTGTGAAACACATATGTGTGTAGCTATAGTAAAAATGATCCCTATGGACGGTCTGGTAAAACACATATGTGTGTAGCTATAGTAAAGATGATCCCTATGGACGGTCTGTGAAATACATATGTGTGTAGCTATAGTAAAGATGATCCCTATGGACGGTCTGGTGAAATACATAGGTGCATAGTATAGATGAGCTCTATGGGCGGTCTGGTAAAATGCATAGATGCATAGTAAAGGTTGGCTATGGACGGACTGGTGAAAGCATAGTCAGCACATGCAAAGATGAGCCCTATGGATGTCCTATTGGAATGTATAGGTGCATAATAAAGGTTCGCTATGGACGGACTGCTTAAACGCATAGTCAGCACATGCAAAAGTGAGCCTGTGGACGGCCTGGTGAAACGCATAGGTGCTATTTTAATTATCTTTTGTATGTACACATTTCATTGTCTTATTATCTTTTGTATGTACATATTATACTTAGTATCCACACGTAACTCATATTGATCACTTGAACCAAGAAGAAGTTCAGAATGATTAAAGCATAATAAGACTTGACATATGATTCTATAGCCTATTTCATAGCTTCTTGATGTACTTTATTTACCTCTCCTTTGAGCTACCATACTTTTATACATTGTTCTGTCCGCTTTACATAATAGTATTATTCCACAGGTACTAACTTCCCTTTTGTCTAGGACACTGCATCTTTAATAGAGGCAGGTGATACCCTAACAAGTGGCACATGATCTCGATAGGTGTGTGCTCTCTTCTCAGCGGACTCGGTGAGCCCCATCTACATTCGGGGTATCCATGTCTCTTCTTCTGGACTTATCTTCTATTTTGGGTATAGCTGAGACCTTGTCACCGATACCTTTTTATTTTATTTCATGATGTCTTAGAGGCTTCGTAGACAGTTGTGGGTGATGGTATGCATGGGAATATGTTATTTCTTTCATGTTCTATTATAAAACTTATGCATGACATGTGGGTAATTTTACTCCATAAACTTTTGAAATATTTTCTACCTGATGAAAGGCAACAATTTTAAAAGAATGGTTCATTTTGATCTTCTAAATCATGCATGGGCACTCATAGAAAAGATATAGAACAAAGACTTGCTTGACCACCGCAAGGGTGTTTGAGCGCCAGTCCTGCTCCCCAAGGTCGAGGCGTGAGAAGTTGACTTTTGGATTGAATTTGACCTAGACCTAGATTTGAACTTTGGAATTGATTAATTTAGCTTTATGTAATCTTGCGGAGTATATTTTTTGCTAGATCTAGTTCTTTTAACAGATTTGCAGCGATGAAAGGTCATTCTTGATGGTTAGAACTAGCCCCGGACTCAGGTAAGTTGAGACTTTAACCTCAATGAGGGAATTTTTCCGAAACTGGATTTGTCACTATTTGATTATGGTGTATAACATATATACGAGGTGACGAGCGTATATGCGGATTATATGAATTTCCATGCTCGGGTAGAATAGTTGCTTTCTAATTTCTACATGACTTGTTGGTTATATGACTATTTGTGCATCTTAATCATGCTATTATTATGTTATTGGAATTCTTTAACATACGAGTATAACATGAAAGTGATTATATGTAAGGCCCTATAAAAATTCGTAATGATTTAAGACTCTAAAGCGCGCTCGTGAGTTCCTTAACTACTGTTTTGCCTCCCACAAGAGACTATGGAATAGAACCAAATTAGATTTGTCATGATAATAAGTGTGATAGGTATATTTGATGTTGCTTAGGGTCTAAGGAAAGCCCTAGGACCAAGTTAAGTTGGAAGTTAGGTGACAGACAAAAGTTTCAAACGAGCTTACATATTACCCAATTTCAAATACTCACAACTACCAAAGTATAATTCTTTATGGGGTTATCTACCCATCATATGAAAGCTCATTGAGTCTAGATTCTAACTCTTTAAACCGTGCATTATTTGGATATTTCTACAAGAAATTATGATATTTTTACTGAAGATTGTCTGGCAGAAAAATCCAGCACCCAGGCCAGCGCGTGGCACCTCTTGTGGCACCCAAACCTAGAGCCAATTTTGGACCAGTGCCTGGCACCTCCCTCGACGCCCAACCAGACTTTAAAAAGTTTATTTTGGTGGTATTTTTTCCCCATTTAACTTGGCTAATTTTTGGAGTTCCTTTCCCTTCGCTCAAGACCCCCAACTCCTTCTATCTTCAAGGTGAGTGATTCCCACTAGTTTGGTGTTTTATTCCATCAATCCACACTAAAACTAAGTCAATCCATCATGAAATAATTAGATTCTCAAGAAATCTTCCCAAGAGCTCAAGTGAGGAGTTTGCAAGATTTACTCCCGAAAGGTAATTCTATTTCCTTGGACTTACATGCATGGCTTAATAATGAACATATGAGTAGAAATTTAGAGGTAGAACTTATGGGATAGTGAGTGGAAGACATAATTTAACCAATTGGAAATTTTGAGAATTTGTAGAGAATGAAAACTGATTGTTTGATGAATTTTTGGTTGGGAGTGAATTGTAAGACATGAATATATTGTTGGAGGTCCTAAACTATCTAAGGTTGGTTGTAGTATGAATTGTTGGGAATAATAGTGGGTATTGGATGAAAAAATATCATTGATGAAGGTGGTAAAGAAATGTACATACTACATGCTTGACATAATGCCTAAGTGAGCAAAATGTAAAATATCGTTACTAATATTAGTACAACTGTGTTGCATTGTTGTAAATTGAAGTTGTTTAGTATGACGGACTATTGTAGTATTATTAAGGGAAGAATTTGAGATATGTTAGCTAAACCCCCTCCGTAGAATTGGATTTCGCGATCCTATCCCTATTGTGTTTAATTTCCACAAACGATTGATGTATCAAATGCCTATTCACCCAAGTAATGTCTCAATTGCTCTCATTATATCATGCTCTCCCTTGAGAAATAGTTCAAGTATGATTAATTTATCAACCGCTTATCAACTCAATCCATGATTCCATTGGAATCACCATGCTCTCCTATTGTAATTATTTCCAATGTGTTTTGAGCCCTTACGAACTTATGAGTTGAAGCTATGATTTTTACAATGATCTATTTAATGTTTGATGATGATCTATGACAAGTAAAGGAATGAATGTATGAAATATGAAATGCGTCCATCGTGCTAAGAATATAGATTAACATGTATGGCTAAGAGAGCCAATGAAATGAAAGATTTTATGAAAGGCTATGAGATGAACATCTTTCTTTTATATAGAAATAGTTTTGGGAGTTTCGTTAGGTCAGCGGGGAAGGGTGTGTTGTAAAGTCCTAAGACCGAAACTACACGTGCCGGTGTAAGAGTTGATTGAGGAACAAATCCCCTTTATATTATGTGGAGATTATTTCCCTTAATTGGGATGAATTGATAGATAGCAAAGACCATTTCGACCCATACGACATTGTGGTGAGATGGCATAATCGATTGGGTGGAGATCGGACACCATACTGTGCACATTGTAGTTTCGTATTTCTACGTCAATCCACATACATTGGGGGTGGGACGGCCTAGCCGATCGGGCCGAGATCAGACTCTATGCCATGTGCATGGTGGCGTGTCGGTAATTAATGATCTCCCGACCAAAAATGTTAACGCTTATTTGAAAATTTATTATATTTTAACTTGGTATTTAAATGTTATTTGATGTTCTTATTGCTTCCATATTTCACTCTACTTACATTGGAATTCCATTCCATGTGAGAGTACTTAGGTTTACATACTAGTACTATTCCGTACGTACTAACGTCCCTTCTGCCGGGGGCGCTGCATCTTTAATGAATGCAGGTGGTTCCTCAGTAGGTGACACGGGTTCTTGATAGGTTTACCCTCCTCTCAGCTAACTCGGTGAGCCCTGCCCCATATCGGGGCCTTATATCATTTTGATTCTTGTACATTGTATTTTGAGGTATAGCCGGAGCCTTGTCACTGACACTTTCATATTGTACTCATGTTCACTTAGAGGCTCTATAGATGTACTGTGGGTTGTGTTTTAAAAGGGGGAAAACAAACTAAAAATATTTAGTTGTCGGATATTTCCACTTTTAAACTACAAATTATAATGTTTTGGTAATCGTAAATAAATCCCCTACAAGTAATAATAATGGGTGTTGTACATTTTATCCTCTCGTTGTCTATCTCTTATCATTTATTCTTAAATTACTCATGGGCAAGGTTGGATAGTAGGCACTACGTAGGCTTGCTCGACTGGGGTAACTCAGTTAAGCGCCGGTACTGCTCCCCAAGGTCGGGGCTTGACATTATATATGTTGGATTACATGAATTACTTATTAGTCATACATCAAACATATGCATTGTAGCTTGCATATCGAATTTCACACTTAATTGTGATATTGGTACATTGAGTGATTCAGGCGAGATTTATGAGATGCATATGATTAAGCCATGCAAACACGTTGAGATTGGTGTGCTGTTATGATATTGCATATAGATATGGATTCGTACCTCATGAGTTGTCCAATGCAGGTTTGTTGGACCCTTGGAGAGTGTCAGGTTGATGTAAAGTTTGAAACTTTATCATGCATTACAGATATTAGGCTTTTGTTAATGCATTTTATATGAATGTTTCTTGGTGCATATCTATGTATATGCTATTTAGGTGGATTGACATATGCATCGGTTTTGTTATTTGAGGAAGCATGCATCATAACACATGCTTAGACTGTGTACATCTTATACATTGTTTCCATATTTGACTCCTGTTATTGTGTATACTTGCTAAATGGATAGGTATTGAAATAAGTATTTTGACTAAACCCTCGCCACTACATTGTTGGGGGAACTGTTAGTGATACTTGCTGGATACATGTTGGTGTACTCATACTATACGTCTGCATATGTTTTTGCATATTCGGATCCCAGTACCATTGGAGCACACAATGGAACTTAAGATCTGATTTGGACACTTTGAGGTGAGTTGCCTTGCTGGTTGGCATCCATTGGAGTCACCTTCTATCTTTCCTTTATTGTTGTTTATTTTAGACAATACTTGTATTTGAGGTAGACAATTGCATTGATATTTTATTCCTCTTAGACGCTCATGACTTGTTTTACTAGTTCTTTAGGGTTGTACTTAGTATTTCATATTGTACTAGACTTATTATTGCACTTCATATATGTTATGACTGTTAGACATTGTTATTATTATTATCTCGATTTTCCATTTCGTTGTTTGTTGGTTAGCCAAGCGGGTTGGGTTAGGTGCCATCACGACCTTAGTGGGATTTGGATCATGAAAAAGTGGAATTAGAGCCTAGGTTTCACCAATTTTACGAGTTATGAGAAATGTCTAGTAGAGTCTTGCTAATTGGTATAGAGACATATGTACTTATCTCTAAGAGCTACAAGACATTCGGGAAACTTCTCCTTCTTTCTTTCCATAACATGCTTTATTTGTTTAACTTAAAGTTTAAATCTATCTCTTTCTCTATCTCACAATGGTGACGACACGTGCTTCTATAGCCAGTGACTAGGAGCGAGTGCCTGATGCCGAATCCAGGAGAGGCAAGGGTCAGGCAGGGCTAGAGCTTAGGCCATGGCCCCTACAATAGCTCCTGTTCGGGGTAGAGGACCCCCAGTTGCTTGTGGTCATGTAAGAGCTACTTTAGTTGATCAATCCGCTATTTTGAGGCTGAGTAGGTTCTAGTTCAGGCTATCTTTCCCAATCCAACGGTTCCTGAGGGTTTTATTGCTCACCCATGATTTAGGAGGCTATGGTTTCCATTTTGGGATTCTTTAATAGTATGGTATATGCTGGGATGATTCCTATGGCCCCAGCTACTTCTCAAGCAAAATAGGAGCTCACACCCTAGCTATACACACTCTAGAGCAGCAACATTCTCATATGTTTTAGACTCTAGGAGTCTAGCCTACTAGGTTACCGTAGCCTATTGTTGCTCCACATCCTGTTGTTCCAACACAACTTGTGGTAAGAGATGCTCTGTCTATTGAGGAGTAGAAGATGATGGATAGGTTTCAGAAGTTGTTTCCTCCACATTTAAATGGTGATCAACAACTAATGCTTAGGACTTCTTAGACAGGTGCCATGAGATCTTGCATAATTTGGGCCTTGTTGAGTCCAATGATGAACTTCACCACTTTTTAGTTAGAAGGACGAGCCAGTATGTAATGGAGGACTTATGTGGAGAGCAGACAAACATGGTCACATCCTCTCATTTGGACATAATTTTCACATCTCTTTTTAGAGAAGTTTATTACACTTACCGGAGGGATGAGTTTCACGGATAGCTTGAGTACTTGTGCTAGGAGGGCATGAAAATGATGTATTACAAGATGAAGTTCACAAATTTATCTCGTCATGCAACTTTCTTGATCCCCACAAAGAGGGAGAAAGTGAGGAGGTTTATTAAGGCCTCAATTTTGGTATTAGGTTTGGGATAGCATGTGAGGCTAAGGAGGGGACCATTGTTAGTCAGGTTGTTGTGATTTTTAGGAGGATGGAGAATATTAGGTATGAGAGAGAGAAAGAGAGAGAGAGGAGTGTGAGGCCAAGAAACCCCGTGGCTCATATTGATTAAGTGGAACTTTATTTGGAGGCAAGGGTTATCATGGGAGAGGCAAGTCTAGTAGGCTAGTACAGTAAGCTTTTTAAACTTCTTACAGTGCTCCTATATGTAGGTCTTTTTACCACCCACTTCTAGTTTAGGGTACATACGGTGCACCCATAGGGAAGGGTTCTTTCATTATAATATTCTACTTATTAGGGATAGTCCCAGTCCAAACAACCTCGTCAGCATAGAGGTTAATATAAAATGCGGTGATACTAGGCATATAAAGAAACATTTCTCTAGATTGTAGTGTGGTATGTCCCAGCAAGGTACTTAGGCTATTGTTCAGGCTCTAGTTACTACACCAGTTACCCGGACAGCTAGGGATGGTGCCCTTACTAGTAGAGGTCATGCCAGAAGTGAAGGTCAGACTAGGGGAGGTCGGGCATGTTGCTACTTTTTTGGCCAAAGGTAGTTGCATACAATACAGTCATCAAAAGTATTATTTCAGTTTGCCATAGGGATGCTTCAGTATTTTTTAATCTTAGTTCTAATTAGTCCAATGTGTCATTTTACTTTGCATGGCATTTAGGTATGCCTCCCGAGTCGCTTGATATTCCTATTTATATATCTACACAGTTGGAGATTCTATTGTTTCCTTATCGGGTCTACATGTCTTACGTGAAACTATTATTGGCTACGACACATTGGTTGATCTTTTGTTGCTGCATATGGTGGACTTTGAGTTTATTCTTGGCATGGATTGGTTATTTTCGTATCATACTATTTTGGAATGTCATGCCACCATTACTTCAGCTATGTCGGGGTTGCTAGGTTGGAATATTGGGGGATACTTAGTCACTCTACAAGTAAGGTGGCCTTGTTTTCAGAGGCACAACGTGTGATTGAGAAGGGGTGTTTAGGCGATCTAGCTTACATTCAAGATACTAGCAAAAATACTCATACTGTTGATTTGGTACCAGTTGTGAGAATGTTTTCTGATGATAGCTAAATTGATATTGGTTTTGATTTGGTACTAAGCATGCAGCCTACATCTATTCTACCATATCGTATGGTTCCAGCTAAGTTAAAGGAACAATTACAAGACTTGTTGAGTAAGGTATTCATTAGGCCGAGTGTGTACTAGTGTTGTTTGTTAAGAAAAAAGATGAGTCAATGCAAATGTGTATTGATTATCGACAACTAAATAAGATTACCATCTAAAATAGGTATCCATTTACTCGCATTGATGACTTGTTTGATTAGTTACAAGGTGCCAAAATTTTCTCTAATATTGACTTGAGATCGGGTTATCTATAACGAACCGACATGTTATTTTGAGTTCTAGATATCTGTTTCATGATTTGAAATCTTGAATAGCTTCATTTGACAATTTATGCCTTGTGTGCATGGTTTATTTTGATTTCCGAAAAGTTTAGATGTGTTTTGGTAGGGAAATTCAAATTCTAGAGCTTATATGTTATTGGAGTTGACCATGGTCAACATTCTTGGTAAACGACCTTGATCGGTGTTTTGATAACTTTGGTAGGTTTGTATGGTGATTTTGAACTTGTATACATGTTTGGTTAGGGTCCTCGATGACCCAAGGCCTTTTCGACGCTTATAGTTGAAAGTTCTAAATTTTGAGTTCTTGAGTATTTTAATCTTTGAGTTTTGATGCTTGATTCTTGATTTTTGTATTGGTTTGAGCTTTAGAACAACTTACTGTGAGGTTATTATACTTGTATGGATGTTTGGAATGGGCCGATTGGCTCGGGTGAGTTTCAGATTCGTTTCGGGTCATTTTTCTAAATTTTTCTATTGCGGTATCTGCAGCCGGGTAAAAGGGGAGGGTTCCGAGATTAGCTCATTTTATTCCATTTTTGAGACCTGGATTTCATTAGGAGATGATATTTGAGAGAATTGTCTTCCCAATTCAAAGGTTAGTGATTTTAACCTTTTTATTGATTAATTTATATTATTTCTCATAGATTTTCACCCCCTAAATCTAGCATTTCAAGGAGTAGAAATAGGATTTTTTTTGGGTAATTACTTAGGATGTTGAATTTTGGAGATTTAGACCTCATTCGAGGTCAGATCTTAAAACAAATCAAATATTTGGACTCGGGAAAGAATAGGTAGTTGGGATTGATCTTGATTTTCGATTTCGACCGAGTGGGCCCGGGTTAAAGTTTTGTTGACTTTTCCAAATATATTAAAGATCAAACTTTTTAAGTATTAGGAGGATTACTTAAGCTTGTTTTCACTTGTTTGAGTGTTATTTGACTAGATTTGAGTTTTTTGGAGGCTTGTTCTAAAGGGAAAGTATTATTGAAGGGTTGATTTGTTCCGAAAAAAGGTAAGTATCATGGTTTACCTTGACTTGAGGGAATTAGGATGTAAATGTATTATTTGCTATGTGCTAATTGTGTTGGGGGAAACGTATATGTGTGAGCTCCGTTTCCCCTTTTGAAGCTCCCCATGTTTGTATTTGTGTTTATGTGACTTGCGGGAATGATTAGTTGGGTTTCAAGGAGGTTTTGGATTGGTTTGGAATGCTTGGTTCTTAGTTTGGAAGCTTAGGTTGGAAGTGTTAACCGAGGTTTGACTTTTGTAAAATTGATGAACGGTTTTTTGATGGTCCCAATATGTTCGTATGGTGATTTTGGACTTAGGCGTATGCCAGGAATTGAATTCGGAGGTTCCTGTTACACCCCATATTGTCGTACGTAAAAGTACGCCATAAATAAATTAATGAAAGCTCGGAAATGAGATGTTACATCCTGCATTTTTGTATGTTAAAATTTCGTCGTAAGTTAATCGACGTAAGTTCGGGAATGATATTATTTTGGGATTATAAGTATTGTGCTACTTCAAACAAGTGATGAGTAAATTCGTGAAAGTGAGATGGTAAGCAAATCGAAGGAAATGAATTTCGTCAAGGTTTGACATTTTGGAATACAAATACGGTCCGAGCTATAACACCCGGTATTTATGGACTAGTACCATACAAGGTACCATATGAGCATAATAGTAAGGTGTACAAAGTGTGTTAAAAGTGAGTAGTATTTGAAGTAATTTGAGATAATTCTTAATTATGTGGATAATTGATTAATTATGGGGATAATTATGGTATTAAATAAGATTAAGTGGATAAAGATTTTATGGGCTGCCACATGGCATTAACCTAGGCCAGGGTGTCACTAATATGCATGATGAGTCATAACACATAAGGTGCCTTGTTTACACGTGAAATGTTCTTCGGATAAACCTCAAACCGCAGCAAAGCTTGTAAATAAATTAGCTAGCATACAAGAACGCCTAAGCACTTGTCTGCACAGTCAGCACCAGTAGAACATTTGCTCTTTACAACTGGAGGAACTTTTCTACTGTACTACCTTAAGAAACTTTAAAACCTACGCTCTCAATATGTTGCATGGCAAAAATCTTAAAACATCACAATTTTTCAGCCGGTAGAGCAAACACCTTGGTTTGGTTTCTTTAGTGGTAATATAACTTGGAGAATAGGAATAAGTTATGGCATGCTTGCCACTTTAGAGTTAGACCAGCAATGTTGGTATTGATTAACAGGTTCAATGCAATTGATATCTTTCAATGGAGTGGATATTAGTCGGATAAGAAATAATTTGCTATGATATCAAGAATATCATACGGGTTTTCCCCTACTTCGATCCACTATTACGTGATTTGTCGTAACTGACATGTGTTAGAGGGATTGTCAAGAGAATCGGTTAAGGTATGTTAAGGCTATCCACATGTTGAGTCTTTTACTCCATGTTTCTCTCATGACTATTGTTTACTGATTTTCATTCCTTACATACTCAGTACATTATTTGTACTGACGTCCCTTTTGCCTGGGGATGCTGCGTTTCATGCCCGCAGGTCCCGATAGACAGGTCGAGAGCCCTCCAAGTAGGCTATCAGCTCAGCGGAAGATGTTGGTACGCTCCATTTACTCCGGAGTTGCTTGTTTGATCAGTATGATTTAGACGTGTATTGTTTGGTATGGAGGGACTCTGTCCCGACCTTTATGAAAATTATGTATTCTTAGAGGCTTGTAGACTGATGTCATGTATGTAAAAGATTGTATGGCCTTGTCAGCTTATGGTCAGTGTACGAGTGATTATTTTGTTCTTATAGGCCTGTATGTCTTATGTATCAGTTGGTATTACATGTTGTATTCTACTTCTCTCATGGAAGCCTTTCCGGCTCAGTTACCTATGATAGTATGATATGAAAAGATATGTTACATTGGTACTCGGTTGAGTAAGGTACCGGGTGCCCATCACGGTCCATCGGTTTGGGTCGTGACAGTTCCTTGGTTGATTTGGCTCTTTTTACTGAAAGTTGGATATTTCAAAGTGTAAAAATTTCCTAAGTTTGACCATAGGTTTACTATATGGCTATCGGGTTCGTATTTTGGTTTTGTGATTTTGAATAGGTCCATTTTGTCATTTGAAATTTGTGTGCAAAGTTTAGTATCATTACGAGTTGGTTTGGTAGGAATCAGACGCTTGATTGTGATTTTAGCGATTCTTGAGTTTCATTGTGAATTCTGTGTGTTTTGGTGTCCGATTCATTGTTATTGATGTTATCTTGGTATTTTAAGCTTGCGAGCGAGTTCGTATGATATTTTTTATACTAGTGTGGATGTTTAGTATGGAGCCCCTGTGGCTTGGGTGAGTTTCAGACGAGTTTCAGACTATTTTATATTTTGTTGGTTTTTGTGCTAGTGCTGCGGTTATCGCAAATGCTAGCACTAGTTCGCATTTGCGAATACCACATTTGCAAAGTGAATATGGCATTTGCGATGGTGGCTGGGGAAGGCACTCTTCGCATTTGTGAATCCAGCATCGCAAATGCGAAAGAGGTCTGAGGCTTGGAAGGTCGCTTTTGCAACCATGTGGTCGCTTTTGCGAAGTAAGGCCGGCCGCTTGAGACTTCGCAAAAGCAAAGTCTGAGTCGCTTTTGTGACATTATCTAGGTATAGCAGGGATTGCATTTGCGATCCATTGGTCGTATTTGCGAACCCCATGTCGCATTTGTGACTTTTGCACCTGAACAAATAGATGGGATTTCGTGACTTAGTCTCATTTTATCACATTTTGAACCCTAGACTCGGTGGGATGCGATTTTAGGAGAGGATTTTCATATAAAGCTATTAGGTAAGTGATTTTGACTAAATATTGATATTATAACATGGTTATTTATGAATTTTAACATCTAAATCATGAGATTTGAAGAGAAAATTTGGGAATTGTTTATTATGTTTTGAAAATAAAAATTTGAGATTTGAGAGTTGAATTGGACTCGGATTTGAAAACCAAATACATATATGGACTCGTGGGGTTATGGGTAGTCGCGATCTACCCCTCGACTCGAGTTTTGATCGGTGAGTCCTTGGTTGACTTTTTTGACCTTTTGGGAATTGTGTAAATAACTTAACATTATTAATCGAAATTGGTTTTTCTTGCATTGTTTGATATTATTAAGTCATTTTGGCTAGATTTAAGTCGAGCAGAGGTGAATTTTAAAGGAAAAGCATTTTTAGTGTATTGATTGGGGCTATTTTAAGTAAGTATCTTGTCTAACTTTGTGTGGGGAAATTACCCCTTAAGATTTGGTCTAATTTGCATTATTTATGCTATGTGAATTGACATGTACATAAGGTGACGAGTGAGTACACGACGCATGTGTGCTAATTGATTGGATTAGACCTTAGGCCATTAATATGCCTTGCATTAGGGTTGTTTGTTATACGAACCATGTTTTATTATTGTTCACTTCCCACACCCTTATGTTATCATTATAAAAGTCTTGTGCACATTGTTGTTGAGTCGTAGGCTATATCTTGATGTCACTTTGGTATTGTTGTTTTGGTGTTAATGTGGAGCTTGTGCACGTGTGGTGCGGGTTTATTATTAAGTTGTGAACGAGATGCACATGCGGCGACATAAGGGAGGCATTCCATTGTGATGTGCATGCGGCGAGATAAGAGTGGCTATTTATGTGCATGAGGTGACATAAGGGTGGAATTCCATTTTTAATGTGCATGCGGTGACATAAGGGTGGCATTCCATTGTTAATGTGCATGCGGCGACATAAGGGTGGCTTGTCAGGGAATTTTATGAGTTATATTACGGTGATTATATGTTGTTGTTTTCATGTGTTGGAACCGAGGTTGATGCTTTGATCAAATTCTGGTTTTCTTTAGATGATTTTACCTTGTGTTTTATGAGACGGTGGAATTTGATATGTTATCCCATGCCCCATTCCAATTGATATTTTGTAGGCAAAAGCGGATTATTTTACATTAAGTTGTTGTACACATTCCTCGAGGTGTCTAATATTTGTTATATTGTGTTTTTTCATTGTTAGTTTTATATTGATATCTTGCACATGTTATTTGACTAGTGAGTGCCTTGACATGAACCTCGTCATTACTTCACCAAGGTTAGCCTTGATACTTACTGGGTACCGACTGTGGTTTAATCATACTACACATTTTTTACAAATCCAGGTACCTCGGATCGTGTTGGTCACTAGGGAGTTAAGCCAGAGCTGTGGAGACTTCAAGGTATACCTGCTGTTGCACTCGCAGGCCTCAGAGTCACCCTCTATTATTTCCTTACTATTATTTGTTGTATCCTAAACAATGTTGTATTTTGAGACATCTTTTGTATTCCATGTAGAGCTTATGACTCAGTGGTACTGGGTTTTGGGATTGTGGCTGTTGTATTTCCGTATTTTCTATGTTTCGGCATTTTCTCAATTTTAATTAATATCTAAGTGTTATTTTCTGTTTGATCTCGTTATGTGATAGGCTTACCTAGTCTTAGGTACTAGGTGCTATCACGACCGTTTTGGTGGGATTTTGGGTTGTGACAGCAGGTGAGTTGTCCTCGCAGCATTTGTATAGGGATCCATCCCCCTAGGGTCATCCTCTCATGTTTCTCTCTTGATGGTGTACACACAGGTTGTGAGAAACTGACTGGTTTCTGGTTGACGTGGATTATGGAAATTGATCATTGGTTGGACTTTGCATCTCTTCTCTATTTGCAAACTCCTTAGATGTATACATGATTTTACTGCATACGTTCTCTATATGATAGCTATAGAATATATACATGTCTTTTATGCATATCTTCTCTATATATTGTTTTACTTGATGAAATGATTCACGGTACATATCTTCTCCATATGTTGATCCATGAGCAACTTGACTTGATATTTCATGCATATCTTCTTTATATGCAATGGTTGACAGATTATTTGATATTTCATGCATATCTTCCCTATATGCAAGGGTTTGTAAATTATTTGATATTTCATGTATATCTTCTCTATATGCAATCTTTAATGACATAAGGTTGTTAGGCGCATACCTTCTCTACAAGCTGAGTTGTAAACTGGTACGGTACCTGTGCATATCTACTCTATATGTAATTGTTGACATATTATCTGATATCAAATGCGTATCTTCTCTATATGATGAACTGTTATAAGACTTACACACATCTTCTCTATGTGCACTGATTGGATGTACCTGTATTTCATGCTTAGATTTTGATAATGTTGCTGGTATATGTATATGTTATAGAGCGGTACAAGTTATGTAAAGTAAGTATCCTTGACCTAAGAACTCGTTACTACTTCACCGAGGTTAGTCAAGATACTTACATGTGGTCGGTTGTACTCATACTACACTTCTGCACCTTGCATGCAGATCTTGGCGCTGAGCTGCTGTGGATGACGAGGGCTAGCATTGAAGATATACATGCGTTCTAGATATATGCTACCACTTGTTCTTAGTAGTGTAGGAATTGTAGTTCGATTTATATATTCCGAATAGATGTTGTACTTATTTTTCGTACGATCTTTATAAATCTAAATCTTAGTAGTTCATGACTTGCACTACCAATCCTTAGGATAACTGTATGGATTTCACCTTCTCATTTATTGTTATTGATGATCTTTCATTTGAGTCGTATTATTTATTGCTTGGCTTACCTATCATGTTAAGTTTAGGTGCCATCATGACCAGGTGGGATTTTGGGTCGTGACAAGTTAGTGTTGGAGCATTAGGTTCATCGGTTCGACGAGTCATAAGAAAATTCCTAGTAGAGTCTTGAGGATCGGTATGATGACGTCCATACTTATCTTCCATAGAGTGCCTGGAAAGAGAAGTGTTACCTTGAAGGAAATTCAAGAGGAATCTAAAGAAGCTGGGTCAACTTAGCAGTGGTTTGGATTAGCATCGTAGTAGAAATGATCGGTTCCTTTCATATATAGGGCTTTACATGTGTTTTGTGGCAATACTCTTGGGTTTGGCAGTCTGCATAACTCAGCTAGGTTAAGGGAATCGGTTATGATGATTTGGTTATGTGCAAACGGGTTCTGAAGAGTTGCGATGATTTAGACAACAGCTTAAGACTGATGTCTTCTATAGGTATAGAATGTTTGTTGCATGTTGCGATGTTCTCCTGGATTGAGTTGGGTAGAAGGTTTCGAGTTGATGGATTGTCTATCCTGCTTGTGCTTCAGAGTTGATAATGAGATTCTCGTATTTTCATATGATAGCATGATAGATGCGGCGAGCAGTGTCGAATTAGGATTGAATGGGGAAAGTTGTGGTTCAGTTTTGAAAGGAAGGTCATGAGTTCTAGAGAACATGGAAAATTGTAGATGTTTATGGGAGTTCTGGCACTATCTGGTATCACGTGAGAAGGGTGTGTGTTGTTGAAGACGCTTTGTGTTTGACTTGCAGATGCTTGAATAGTACTATAAAGATCGCATGGTTAGTAACTGTTGATTTTCAGGTTTTGCTACTCAACGCGAAAGATATATGGGAGTACTTCTCATGAGGTGATTGTGTATGCGTAACGTATCAATCATTTGAGTAGGAGAGTTGGAGCTCAGATATGTAGGCTGGATGTTCTCAGAGGCTGACTATTCCTTGGTTGAGGATTGTGAAGGTGCGTTAAAGGTTAGACAACTGATTTTATTTGTTATGCATAGGTCACTGTGGACTTTTGGAAGGTTATTCACCTATATTAGGATGATCGGAATGGATTAGGGGGCCCATGGGTAGGCCTAATGAGAATGTGTATTCTACATTGGGTCGGGTTTGCTTACTCTTGTGCAAGATTTACTATGGGTATGTGTCATGCCCTAAACTTGGGTAGGTGTGGCCGGCACCCGGTGCCATACTCGGCCCGAGTGTACCACTTTGTAACTATGAAATTCGGAGGGGTAGACCTCAACTTAGGCCGATGAAGCCTACCTGCAAGCTGACAATACAAATTTTGGCCGACAAGGCCATTTTTCTGAATCATCTTAAAATAATGTCAATCTCATCTGAGGGGTAAACATACCCAAAAGCTTATATACATAATTATGAAGGCCGACGATGTTGGCATGAATGTCTACAACCAAAAAAACCAAACTGAATATGTACACAGGGTTGGCAAGGCCACAATACTGACATACAACATATACATGACTTGTCTACGAGCCTCTAGAGATAACAAAATTGTATCATGGTCAGGACAGGATCCCGACCTATCCATCAAGTCTGTATATACAAAATGGACTCCAAAGTCTAGACCTAGTAACTCTGGGGGAGGAGCTTATCAATTGAGCTGATGTCTGGATCTGTCTACTAGAAAGGTCTATCCAGCTCTCTATCAGAACCTGCAAGCATGAAATACAACATCCCCGACAAAATGGACGTCAATACGAAATAATGTACCGAGTATGTAAGGCAATAGAATAATTGAAAGCTAAAACTGAACTGATAATATAATAACTGAAAGTAACTAGGAGTTAAAGATAATCTAAAGATATGCTTACCTGCTGATAATTACTCAACTATCTCAATATACTAAATAAAATAGCTATCCGTTTATATAAGGCTCGGTACGTGTAACTGCTCGATCGTAGTAGGCTTGCTCATAGGCGCTCGATCATAGTTGGCTCAGTATCTAAATCACTACTCATCCATTCTAGGCTTGCTCATAGGCGCTCGGTATCTAAATAACTACTCGACCATTCTGGGCTCGCTCATAGGTGCTCGTCCACAATAAGCTTGGTATATAACTTACCATCTGATTAGAGGTTGTCCAATAGGGACACTCCCACCGATTATAGCTCGGTGTTTGTGAAAATACTGTAATGCTGTATATATATATATAGACCCTCTTCTCATTTGACTGAAAGAAGACAATACTTAACTGAATATAAAGTCCTGATAAGGGAGAATACTATAACTTATGAGACTAGGATAATGTACATAAATTCAGGAATAAAAACTTCTCTTTATGTCTCATTTTCAAATGCGTTTAGTTACGAGATCATGCCAAAATGAAGGAAAGGTTTAGCCTTAACATACCTTACCACCGCTGAGTCCTTAATACCTTCCAAGCATATCTTCAAACAACTCAACTCTATCTATAATAGCATAAGCAGATTCATAATCATTTCTAATAACGACTAAGTCCATAACTTAAGCTAGTAGCTCGTGTATATAATTTTGGGAAGAATCTCCCCTATAACATGGGCCTCCCTCAATACCATATACCAACAAAAATAACTAGAGCAATCTAGCAAGCATAAATGTCAATAACAAGGCACCATATAACAACAACAAGTCACAAACACTTCACGATGAGCGGCAAGCTCGGATTGGAACCTGTATACCCTATATCACCCCTTATAGATTTCATACTTTAACTTCAAAATATACTTAACATGATAGTGAAGTCATTCATTGATGATTTCAACATTATACCATATATTTATAACAAGAAAACAGTCCACAAATCCAACTATCCTCAATTAACAACTTTATTCACTACTTCATCTCTAAAACATCCATTTAACTCAATCAACATCAAGATAACCTTATGAAAAAGCAAGAACACAATATATTTACCTCCTACAGTAGCTTCAAGTCGAAATCCAAGTTATACTGAGCTTACAACAACCCTCAATGGTAGTACAATAGTACTTTAATCGATTTCCGAGTATCTTCCATAATTTGTTGATCTAAACCTGTCATGCCCCAAACTGATGGTTGGCTATAATTACGTGTTTTAGTCGCATATTGTACTCTAATTCACTTCACTTTATTTGTGTTTGAGCTCTAACTGGTGGTGTTTTGCACTTATTGTGTGTTTTATGCCTTGTAGGAGTGATTTCGAGCTATGTAGATGTTGTGGAGCTAATTCGAGCTAGTTGGAGCCTTGAAGTCTGAGTAAAAGCCCAAGGGATTAAGCTGAGATCATGTTCGGGGGTCGAGGACCAAGTCTGGATGTCAAAAATAAAGGAAAATCTGTACTATGAGAAAATTCCACAACCGCGGCGCGTGGTGCGCCGCGGCTGTACAAAACATGCTGCCTGTTAAATTGTTAGCTCTCTGGAAATCCCAACTAATGACCCACATGGCGCGTCGCCCCATGCGGTGTGCTTGTATAATCTTTATAGAGCCAATGTCCTATTTCGGCTAGGAGAATGTGGTTTCGTCTGGGCCCAACCCTACTTGGTATAAATACATGAAAAAATATTATTTTCTAGACTATTGACATGGTTTGGACCGAAGGAGGCTACGGAGAAGTTGGAAGAACTCAAGCACAAGGATTTCATCATTCCTTCCTCATTCAAGACCCGAGTTTGGATTGAATTTATATTTTCCTATAATTGTTGATCATATTGGATAGCAACCAAGATACAAACTACGAGAATACTATTTAAATCCAATCCTTGTGGATACGATATTATATTATACTATATTTGATTAGCGAGCATAATTTAGGTTTGTGTTTTGAGCTCGTCAATTTTTTGCGCCGTTGCTGGGGATTGGCAACCAATAGTGTTTGAAATAGTTTGTAGTGCTAATTCAGGAATGTTTTCGTTTTACATTTGGTATCATTGACTGTGTGCAGGTTACAGGTTTAGATTGGTGCATAACTCGAGCTTCTGCGAAAGAAGTGCTACCATATGATCCAGAGATATAAAAAAAATCATGACAGTTGAGGAAGGAAAGAAATCCCACCGAGACATTAGAAAAGGTTGGGCAATCCTCAACCAAAGAATTTATGGCTGAAAACGGTGATGATAATGTAGATCTGGCTGCAAGGGAGGCAGCCCAACAACGTGAAAAAGCCGCACGAGATGCTGAGGAAGCAGCTATTAGAGAGGCACAAATTATCTATAAAGAAGAGAGGGGTCGGAGAATTGCTCAGAATCAAGCCTTGGATGCAGACCAGTTCGGAAATATACCTCCCGACCCAAGGAGATCACTTGGCGATTATGCTAGACCGGTCTACAACCAAGGATTATCAAGTGTTAGACCACCTCCAATTGCAGCTAACAATTTTGAGTTGAATCAAGGGTTACTTCAAACCCTTCAGAATTGTTGTGTCTTCAGAGGGAAGATGAACGAAGATCCAAATACACATATAATGGACTTCGAGGAGATTATGAACATCTTTCAATACAATGGTGTGTCACAAGATGCAATGTACTTGAGGGCATTTCCCTTCACACTCAAAGATGATGCAAAGCAGTGGCTTTGAAGCTTGCCCATGAGATCGATTAGAACATGGGAGGAGATGACAAGAAAATTCCTTGATAAATATTTTTCCTCAGCTAAGACGGGGAATTTTAGAAGATAAATCCAAAACTTCTGCCAGAAAGAGACTGAAACTATTTTTGAAGCACTGGAGAGGTTTAAGGAGATTGTTAGAAAGTGTCAACATAGCGGAATTGAACTCTGGATGCAACTCTAGGACTTGATGGATTGACACCGGCCTCGCGTAGAACATTGACCAATGAAGTTGGAGGCCCCTTGATAAAGAAGACACCAGAGGAGATAGTTACAATTCTTGATGAGTTATCTGAAGATGCTAATCAGTGGCCCCCGGAGAGTGTTGAAAGAAGAAGATCAACTGGTGTTCACCAAGTTGATGCTAATACATCTGTGAAGGTACAACTTGATGCTATGGCTAAAGAAATACCAAAGCTGACCTTAGCCTCGATACAAAATGTGCCTCACACAGCTTGTGATATATGCGGAAGAGGACACCCTACTAATGAGTGTCAAACCTCAACTAAGGAAGTGAATGTTGTGGGAAACTATAATTTTGATGCAATGGGTAAGAGGCACCCCAGTTTTTCATGGAGTTCACCCTGGGGTACCGCAAATGCATGGCAACAAAATAACCTTAGACCCCAGGGACAAGGAGCTCCAGCATTCCAAAATCAACAGAGGCAACAATTTCAGCCTCAACAGCCCATTCAGTCTGGCATAGAAGATCTCATGAAGGCTTTTATTCTAAAAACTGATGAGAGGCTTGAAACTCATAGCACAACTATACAGGAACATGGAGCAGTTATCAAAGAACTGGGCACTGGTTTTCGAAACCTAAAAAGACAGGTTGGGCAGCTAGCCACTCTATTGTCTGAGAGGATTCCAAGAACTCTCCCTACTAATACTAAGAGAAATCCCAAAGAAACAGTGGATGCTGTAACCTTGAGAAGTGGGCAAGTGTTGAAAGATCCTACCCCGATCCAAAATGATGTGAAATTTGAAAAAGAAAGTGGGGATCAGCTGAAACATGATGAGGACAAAAAGAAGAAAGGCCCAATGAAAGCTGAGAAAAAGAAGAAGGGAGAAACTTTGAGAAGGGAGGAACATGATGAGAGCAAGCATATTCCTGCTCTACCTTTCCCTCAGAAGCTATATAGAGAAAAGCTGGACAAGCAGTTTGAGAGATTTCTAGATGTGTTGAAACATGTTCATGTAAACTTACCATTCACAGAAGTGCTCTCACAGATGCCTGCTTATGCCAAGTTCTTGAAGGAAATCTTGACAAAGAAGAGGAAGATAGAAGAGACCTCAGTGGTCAAGCTCATAGAGTATTGCAGTGTGATATTGCAAAACAAACTCTCACAAAAGTGTGGAGATCCAGGAAGTTTTACTATACCTTGCTCTGTGGGAACTATTCATTTTGATAAATTATTATGTGATTCTGGTGCCTCAATTAATTTAATGCCTCTATCTATTTACAGGAAACTAGAGAAGGAAATTGGAGAGATAAGGTCTGTACCAATATCGTTGCAACTGGCAGACCAAACGACTTTAATACCCAAGGGGATAGTTGAAGATGTGTTAGTTCAGGTGGATAAGTTCGTATTTCCTGTGGATTTTATAGGGTGGAATATGGAGGAAAACAAGGAGGTCACCCTCATCCTAGGAAGACCATTCTTAGTGACGGGTATAGCTATATTAGATATACATGAGAGAAAAGTCATGCTTATAGTGGGTGAGGAGACTGTGACTTTTGAGATGAATATAGCAAAGGGGGCACAAAAGGAAAACCCATCTGCGAGGGTTGAGTGGAAAGTGAAGGGCTCGAAAGAAAATGCTGCAGTGAGCGAGAAATATAAGTGTGGGGTGTATCCCAAAAAAGTTGAAAAGAAGTTGTCTGCATGGATGTGTGCATTAGTCCGGGCGCGAGGAATGATTATATTAGTTTTCTTTTTGTGAGTATAGTCTTTTTTTGAGTTTAGTAGTTGGATAGAAAAAAATTGAAAATTGAAAAAAAACATAAGATTTTAAAACTTTTTAATTTTTCCCGACGGTGGTTATCATCGACAGGTTTCTTGAGGGATTAAAGTCGAAAGAAAAATACAAAAAGATTTTTGTTTGTAGGTAGTGTAATAATTCCCCCTTGGTCTTTCTTTGTGCCACGGTTCTTTTACAAGGGTTTTGCTTGAACTGGGTGTAGTTAGTTTTTATTTTGTTAGGAGTAGGAAACCTTGTGCTGTGATTTGAATTGAAAGAAATATCTCTTGACTTTATTATGCCTTGGGAATAGTAATGCTTTAGTTGTGACACTTAGGCTCAGTTTTTGACTCTTGTATAAGTACCTTAAATTATATGATCTTAACTTTTCTTAATTGATTTGACTAGAGTGTCTTGATAGTCCGATCCTGAGTGAGTTACGTTACATGTGTGTGTGAGGTTTTGTGTTATTCTGTGCATTGCATTTGATGTCTAGAACTTGCCCCGTGTGTTTGCAAAGTGAAATAGTAGTTTATTCAGTCTTGGAAGTGATATAGGCTTTTCTTTGTTGAGCCAATGATATGTTTACCCACCTAATTGTTATGTATCGTAGTTAACCCCATTGAGCCTGTAATCCTATTTCTTTGGCAACCACATTACAAGCCTTACCCATTTATTTGAATTGACCGTCTATTTGAACCTTATACCTCTCGTGAGCACTTGAATTTGTTATGAACTTTGTAAAAGTTGAAGTGTGGGGTGGTTGGTTTGGCTTTTGAGTGGAACTATTGAAATAAGGAGAAAGGTGCAATATTTTGAAAAAGTAAGAGCCACTTGAGTTGAAAAAAAAAGGAAAAACAATAAGTGTATGATTTTGGAAAAAATATTCCTTGATAGTGGTGACTCTTGATGTAATTGTGCTTAAAGAAGTAGGGAGTTAATGTATATTGATGTGAAAGTGGAGTTGTGGCTTGACATAAGTATGGGGTCTTTAATGGTTAATTGTATGTATTAAAGTGCTTAGGGAGGCGTAGTCACTCTTATATCCAAATGTATCCTACCCATCATGCAACCTACATTACAACCGATTAAAGTCCTACTTGATCCTTGACTGAATGAGCTCAATTAGTAGAGTAGTAAACTACGGGCAAGCCTATGGTTCGTTGTTTGTGGCATATGAATGTTGTTTCTGAGAGTGAGTGAATTCTTTCTATCATGAGTTCCTAAGTGTCCTTAAATTGTGTTGTGCGTGGAACTACTCTCTATTGTTGTGTGAGGGCACTTGATTCATAAAGTAAAGGTAACGTCGTTGACTTCTGTGTTAGAGTAAGCGAGCGGGTTATAAAAAAATGCGTGGTGCTTTTGAGTCAAATCTTAAGGCGAAGATTTTATGGTATTGTACTTAATCTGTTTTAAATATTCTTGGTGTGATGAGTTATTAGAGTTGATGAAAAAGGTCGTGTCTATATGAAGTATAGTTTGATTGCTCGAGGACGAGCAATGGTTTGAGTGTAGGGTGTTGATGGTAGGCTATAAATACGTGTTTTAGTCGCTTATGGCACTTTAATTCATTGCACTTTATTTGTGTTTGAGCTCTAATTGGTAGCGTTTTTCACTTATTGTGTGTTTTATGTCTTGTAGGAGTGATTTCGAACTATGTAGTTGCGGAGCTAATTCGAGCTAGTTGGAGCTTTGAAGTCTGAGTAAAAGCCTAAGGGATTAAGCCGGGATCGTGTTCGGTGGTCGAGGACCAAGTCTGGACGTCACAAATCAAGAAAAATCCGTACTATGAGAAAATTCCACAACCGCGGCTTGTGGGGCAGCGCGTGGTGCACCGCGACTGCACAAAACCTACTGCCTGTCAAATTGTTAGCTCTCTGGAAATCCCCACTAATGCCCCGCATGGCACGTCGCCCCATGCGGCGCGCCTATGTTAGTTTTTACAAAGCCAATGTCCTATTTCGGCTAGGAGAAGGTGGTTTCGTCTGGGCCCGACCCTACTTGGTATAAATACATGGAAAAATATTATTTTCTAAACTTTTGACATACTTTGGACCTAAAGAGGCTAAGAATGAGTTGGAAGAACACAAGCACAAGGTTCCATCATTCCTTCATCACTCAAGACCCGATTTTGGATAGAATTTATATTTTCCTATACTTTAATTATATTTGTGATGAATTGCTCCATATCTATGGAGTAGTTCTCTTTAGGGTCTAATGGATTTGGTATATTGATGATTGTTTGTGGATTATAACTCTAGTTTTATGTATTGAAGCATTTTTGGATGATTTAATTGTTGCATCTATATTCACTTGTTAATGTAATCGAGAGAGACATAACTTGCGATATATTTGCATTATATTGTTGGTTGAGTTCATTAATTCTTCTTAGTAATCGAAAGAGGTTAGTTGAATCATTGATTAAACCTATTTAGAAGGATAATCGAGAGAGGTTTTCCTAAAACCCATTCCACTACGCATTCTTGCATATCTTCACGTGCTTAAATTGGTTCATCTCGTGAAGTTGAGACTTAATCGAGAGAGGAGTTTTTGCTGAACGTGTGAACTAATAATAAATGAATTCGAGAGACTCACTTAAACATTAGAAGTGAATTATCTAGAGTTAGATCCCAAATATTTATGTTTCACCTATCCTATCGAAACCCTATCTTCTCCCATTGATAACCTTCTTTGATTGTTCTTTGTTTCGATTGTCATTAATCAATAGCTTTAGACTCTTAGTTAATTTTAGTTAGAAATCATATAAATCTCAATTGTTGATCATCTTGGATAGCAACCAAGCTAGAAACTATGAGAATACTGTTTAAATCCAATCCTTGTGGATGCGATATTATACTATACTATATTTGATTACCGAGCATAATTTAGGTGTGTGTTTCAAGCTCGTCACAAACCCGAGGAGGCGTGGCCGGCACTCGGTGCCATACTCGGCCCGAGTGTACCACTCTGTAACTATGAACTTTGGAGGGGCATCCCCCAACTTAGGCCGATGAGGCCTACCTGCAAGATGACAAAACCAATCAAGGCCGACGGGGCCATACTCTAAATCATATGAAAATAACCTCTATCTTATATGAGGGGTAAACATACCCAAAAGCTCATATACATAACGGTGCAGGACAATGAGGCTGCCATGAACATCTACAACTACCAATACTAAACTGAACATTTATCCAGGGTTGGCAAGGCCACAATAGTGACATACAACATATACATGACTCATCTACAAGCCTCTAGAGATAACATAGCTATATCATGGTCGGGATAGGGCCTCGACCTACCCATCAAATCTGTATATACAAAATGGACTCCAAACTCTAGACATGGTAACTCTGGAGGAGTGGAGCTTACCAATGAAGCTGATGTTTGGCTCTGTCTACTGGGAAGGTCTATCCGTTTGTCTATCAAGACCTGCAGGCATGAAATACAGCTTCCCCGACAAAAGGGTCGTTAGTACGAAAAAATGTACCGAGTATGTAAGGCAATAAAATAAGTGAAAGCTAAAGTTGAACTGATAATATATTAACTAAAAGTAACTGGGAGTAAAGATGATATGAAGATATGCTTACCTGCTGATACTGATTCAACTCTCTCAATATAGTAAGTAAAATAGTTGTCCGACCCTATAAGGCTCTATACGCATAACTGCTTAGCCGTAGTAGGCTCATTCGTAGGCGCTCGGTCATACTAGGCTCGGTAACTCGTCCATTCTAGGCTCACTCATAGGTGCTCAACCACAATAGGCTTGGTATATAACTTACCATATGATCTGAGGTTGCCTAATAGGGGCCTGCCCCTGATTATAGCTCGATGGTGTTGAAAATGCTGTAATACTGTATATATATATATATATATATATATATATATATATATATATAGATCCTCCGCTTTCTTGACTGAAAGAAGAAAATACTCAACAAAATATAAAGTCCCGATAAGGGAGAATACTGTAACTTATGAGACTAGGATACTGTACATAAATTCAGGAATACAAACTTCTCTTTATGTCTCATTATCAATTTCATGTAGTTACAGAATCATGCCAAAATGAAGGAAAGGTTTAGCCTTAACATACCTCAATCTCCTTGTCTCCTCAATACTTTCCAAGCAATCCATAAAACAACTCAATTTACAGTATACAACAAGGTCTATGATTAATGCTAAGAAGCAACTTAATTTGAATATTATAAGTTAGTAACTTATCTATATAAATTTGGGAAGAATCTCCCCTATAAATTTGACTTCCTCCAACTCCACACATCAACCACAAAAACTAGAGCAATACAATAAGAACAACATCAACAATAAGGTATAAAATATTTCACTAACTAGTCATCAACATACCATGGCGACCCGCAAGCTCGGATTGAATCTTTTTAGTGCCCTTCAACCCAATTATCATTCATTATTTAACTTATAAACATGTCTAGAATGATATAAGTACAATCGGAGGACTTCCAACCTCGTATTCATCTCCTAATTTACACTCAAACAACCCAATAATCCAACAACAACAAGTACAACTCTCCATTATTATGTTGTCCTTTCTCTTCTTATTCACAAACCAACATCAAGTTCGACATGTAAGCTATATATTAATAATAACAACATCATAAACAATTTATTTTCCAAGGTTGCCAACCATTTAAGGTTCATGGAAACAACCTTTCCAAAACAGTCCATTAGGAACAATAATATCTCAAATGATTTCAACTCTCCTCTTGTAGTATCTTGCTCAAATAATGCAACCAAACCAGCATACACACAACTTCAAGCACAGGTAGTGTGGGGACGAAGTTGGGTCACAAAATAAGCAAGAATGGTCGTCCAAATCATTTTTAAATTGAAGTAGGTCAACCACCGCCTAAGTGGGTCCCATAGGGAGCTGCTTATGCAGTGTCACAAAAATGTAAATATCTCTCTGCTCCGGTGTTGTATCGATAAATGGTTTAATGTGTTGGAAACTAGACACATAGATCTTCAGTTTTCTTGGTGGTTTACCCCGTAACTCCAAATATATGTGAAGAAAAGCTCAGTAATATTAGACCCAAAATTTAGTAAAACTTATGACCGTAGCTTGTGACGACTTTCATCGACTTTTGTTCCACACTTCGATTGAATTCAAAACATAACACACAACTACCATACGACTAAAATAACTCATAACATAAAATTCTTATCATGTTAAGCACCCTTGTCTCACCTCATAAATATGGGTTATTATATACCCAACTGGTCGACTTTCAATGAAACTTATTTTCTTCAATTCGTTTAGCTTCTAAACATTCCAACCCTCGTGGTACTTGTTGTTCATGATTGTATATATTTGTAACCTACAAGGTAGCATGATTAACTTACTTTATATACTTTCGAAAATGATCTCATTTTCAAGCTTACATCAATTGACTTACGACATACTTTTACGTACGAAAACATGGGGTGTAACATCATTCCCCCTTTGGAATATTTGTCCTCGAATGTTGACTGATGCGCTTATCGGCCTCCAACCCTCATGATATTGTGTTAACACCTATTTTAACTCATCATTATCTTGGTAAGGGTCCTTAAACTCTCCGGCTTAAATTGATTCACATTGACACATTCCAACTTGAAAGTACGGGGTGTAACATCCTTCCCCCCTTAGGAACATTAATCGTCAAATGTTCTCTTAGAGACTTGCAAAAATTCCGCCAGAGTCTCCTCTGTACACTGGACTAAAACCAACCTGCACGTAGCCAGAAAACATACTATACATGACACAAAGGGCCAATGTCTATAATTAACAATACTTGTCCTCACATGACTGTCAATCATAAGTACTGCCAGTCAAAAATAAGAGCTCACCTCACGACCTACTGGTTTGAATATCCCATCTCGAGCCATATCTTCAGTTTGAAATAGGTAGGGATATTTAGACTTCATTTATTTCTTCGCTTCCCACGTCATCGCTTCCACGTTCTTACTTCTCTATAAAACCTTCACGGAGGATACCTTTTTGGTCTTCAACCTTAAGATCTATGATCTAAGATAGCCAATGGAATCTCCTCGTAGGATAGATCATTTGTAATCTGAACTTCATTTATTGGGTCAACCTGAGAAGGGTCTCCAGTGCACTTCTGTGGAATGGATAATAGACTGACTCTAACTCTAGAGGTAATTAAGCTCATAAGCTACTCTGCCTATCTGCCGAATGACCTTGTAAGGCCCCATGTTTCTCGGGCTAAGCTTGCCCTTCTTACCAGATCTCATGACGCCTTTCGTAGGTGACATATTTAGGAATACCCAGTCATCTATGACTTTCCATACGTTCGTACTATTAGGTCCAAATGCACACGCAAGTATACATGACCGACAAGTAATAAAGTGATTAGAAAGTATCGTTCGACCGAGAATTTATGATCAACTATTGTCCAATCTAAGATATTTATAATTTAATGCTCAAGTGAGTGTGAAGAAGATGATTATGACTTTTGTAACTAAATTACTACGAACTAATAGGCAAGCAAGAAAATAAGATCGCAAGTAGAGCAAACAAACACTTAGAAAGAATTCAATGAGATGGGGATATTCCAGGGTTATGGGAATAACGTCTCTCATATTGAGTTTTTCGGGTTGATGTAATCACTTGACTTATCTAATTTGTTGATTAGCAGAGTTTATTATGCTTGCGAAGTTCATTCGACACTTATCTTACCTATTCAAGACAATCTAATACTATATGTCTATAGAATCAAACTTGACAAGAACAGGTGTATATTTTCTTGCAAAAACAACCAAGTAAGGCAACTAGAATATGCCTATCCTAATCACGAATCTATTCTCCGATGCCCGAATTTAAAAAGTTACTCTATTCAATCCTATATTCAATTTATAATTCTCACTTTCGAGTTCAACTATAAATTCGTAGATAGTACTCTATTGTTAGCTACGCAATAGAATAATTAAGTGCAAGATTGAATAAAAATATTAATATGATAAAGTCAAGCAAAACAATCAACCGTCAATTTACAATAGCCAAGAATGACCCATAACCCTAGAATAAGAGGCTCTTAGCTACTCATGTTCATAACAATAATCAAAATATCATTTTTAAACATACAACTATGAATACTAGATGAAGAGTGGAAGAATTGATGAATTCCGTACTCCCGAGTGTTTCGTACTTGTGTTTCTCTTTCAAACTGGAGTCTCCCCTCCCAAAATAGGTTTAAGCTTGCTTTTATACGAGTTGGGGGGGGAGGGGGGGTCTTGGGTTGAAATAACCTTGTCCCAGTCAAGTTAGGAGAGATTCCCGTCACCAGCGCCTAGGGTAGCATGGGGTGCTAGCCCTGGCACTGGGATTTTTGATGTTCTGACTTATGCGCCACAGGTAGCGCCCCATGCTAGCCTGGGCGCTACTCTGTGACCTTTTTCCCATTTCATTCCTTTTTGCCTCCAATGTCAAACCTTCGTCCCACATTACCTCCGGATGATCCCTACACATAAAAATACCACGAATTAGCACAAATCATCACATTTCACATCTGAAATCTACGAAATATGAGTAAAATGCGAGGCAATATGCATATAAATATACATACTTTAAGCTAAGTATCAACACCCCACACTTAGACTCTTGCTCGTTCTCGAGCAATGGGACTATCAACTATACCCCAACAACGTACGCAACTCAACTAGAGAGGAGAAATTCATTTCTTTTTCATACACTCTACCCTTGACTATGATCGATATCGACAATCAAGCATGAATATAGTAAATTCACATTCTTCCCGTTTTGAAAATGCCCAAGTATAAACATTTCAATTCAATCAATCCAAATAACCTATTCATAACACCCTACCTTAAGAGATGACTCGTTTCCACTAAGCACCCTCAAGTCGCGCACTCACCCAAAAGGAGAAATTCACAACATCACCAATTCGTCATGAGATCACGTGCCCTCACCAACAAATAAGAGACTGAATATAACATAGTCCACACATTCAAGTATGACTTTGAACATAATTTAAGGACATCACACAATTGAAAAAAAGTTGCTCACTCTCACAAAGAATTCATGTGCATCCCGTATCGTACCATATGCTTGCCCGTAGTGTACATCTCTACTAATCTAAGCTAGCCAAGTCTAGGATCAATTAGGACTTTATGGGTTGTAATGTAGGCTAAGGGATGGGTAGGATACATTTAAAAATAGTGACTAACCCTCCTAAGCACTTTAATATACTACACTCAAGAATCGAGCACGTTTTCTTCTCAACCAATTCACTCGCCACACACCATATACAACATAGCACTTCCTTCAATTAAGCACTTCTACATCCCCGCTAGCACGAATTAGTAAGATGAAGAGGTGTTTGTTTTTTTCATTATTTGTATTTTTTTTCTTGCTATTTTTCTTTTCTCTCTATCTTTTTTTACACACACTCCATACATCAAGGTTCATCGGCTAGTGGCATTTTTCACAACTTTAGTGCCTTTCATGGTTCCACTCAGAAGCTACTTCCTAATCTCTCATCTTACTTCTTTTAGCGACTAAGTGCCTCCTGAGGTAAAGGTTCAACAAGCTCAAATTAAGAACAAATAGGGATACAACTTGTAATGTGGGTGCCAAAGAAAAGGTCTATAGGCTCAACAGGGCTAGCAACGGTAAACTTTTATTTGTAAGTGACAAATACATCTATGATCAAGCAAGAAACGCCTACGTCATCTCCTAGACTAGCACACTTAATGATTTCACTTCGATTAACACATGCGGTAAGTTCTAGAATATACAGGATAGCACAGAATAACACAAATCCTCATACACACATTGCACATGACTCAATCAAGATAGTTCTGTTCAACTCACAAGTCAAGCAGGTACATATAATTGAGAAACTTTAAGCAATAATGCACTAGGTGACATACAAGTCAAACAACTGAGAAAAGGCGTCACAGAATAGGCTATTTATATTACTTAGGCATCACAATTCAAATCAAATACAACAGGAAGACAGAGCACATGCTATAGCTTAATGTTCCAGCACGAAGCATGTCAACATGTACCTTAGAGCAACTCAGTTTTCTTCCTATCCTACTCCTAAAAATAACAAAGTACCCGGTTCAATCTAAACCCTTGGAAAAGAATCGGTGCCCAAAGAAAAACTAAGGGATACTACCTAACTAATCCTAAAAACAATCTTTTTGTGTTTTTAATCGGACTTCAATCCCTCAGGAAAACTGTCCAAAAGATCCATCGTCGGGAAAAGTTTGAGCTTTTTCTGATTTTTTTTTATTTTCTTTTTTTTTTTGAAACTAGATTATGTCTAGTACGGGTTCCTAAAAGAAAAATTAATAATATAAAAAGAAACAGTTTTATACAATTACATTACAGAAATTAGTTCTCCCACCCCACACTTTGATTATGCATAGTCCCCGATGCATGTAAGAATTTAAAGCAAAGTAAGGTGGAAAGAAGAACTCCCTGCTAGTCTGACCTATGGGGGTCATACTCGGATCCTTCCTCCTCATAATGCCCACCAACCGCAGCTCCGGACTCATCATCATCCGCTCCCAGGGGAACCAAGGCCATTGGCCCCATGGCATCAGCACCAATATCATCCGTATCATCTGAGACTTTGTGGGTGTTTTCATCCTCTGACGGGTGAATGGGACTGCCAGGTGCAATTCCCAATATTTCTTTTGAAGAACTGGACAGATCATTGCGTAGATGCATATGCTCCTCATCCGTCGTGCCCAACCTTCTCATTATCACATTCAGGGAGCTATATAAATATCTATTGAAGTTTTCGTCTATCTCATTCCGCGCCGCTTGGCTCAGCTTGGACGTACCAACAAGGAAGTAATTTCCATGAACCGCTTTGGTGCCTCCTTAACCTCATCATAGCCAGGGTATTCAGGCACCTCCCGAGAGAGCATGTATTGTGTCAACAAGTTGCCAAAGAAGAATCATTTTATTTTTCGCCCAAATCGTGTGTGGGCCATCTCTCCTAACATGATCTCGCCCACATTGATGGGTCGCCCAGTCATTAGAAAAAATATCAAACACACTCGGCTTCGAGTGCATTCACTGTTGTGCTCAACCGGCACCAGTCTGGCCTACACAAAGTTTTGCCACACCTTGCAATTTTGTTGAAGTCTAAGCGGATCATCTCAAGATGGGCATCACCCTTAGTCTTTGTCCACTTTGCACTAGAATCGATGCCACATAAAGTGTGACGTATAGCCTGGTAGCTTAGGCATTGGACAAACTTTTGCAGCCTCCGCGGGTTAGGGAAATCAACTCCCAAGAATTTGCATAAGGATACCTTGTCCAATGGAACTTCCTTTCCTCGAACCCATGACATGAACTGATCCCCATTCCAATTTGCATAGAGTTCCCTCACTATGATCAAAGTTTCATGCCCCGATCACTCAAGGAACTTATCCATCTTCATATCTCTCAACCGGGCAAGCACATCCGGGAAATGCTTTTTCAGAGTTTTCACGTTGATTCCCATTTCAGAGACGTACCGCCCATATGGCTCAAAGCTGTGATACCACTGGATGGCATCCCCCCGAACCAGATCCAAGTGAGGTCGTGGTCCTGATGGTGCTCTTTTTGACCCGTTGGTAACCTGCTTCCCTTTAGCTTGCTGAGATGACCCTTCATCTTGCTTGCGCTTTTTGGGAGGGCGAGTAGTAGTATAAGACTTCCCCACTCCTTTTCCTTGGTAGCACTTTTACGAGCCATAGCAACCTACACACGATAAACATGAATGTGATAATGAATCAAGAAATTCGCCCCAAGGTTACCGTGAGAGTCAAAGATGACCCCACACGTAAAACCAAAGGCTCTATGTAAACTACTCACAATAATGGTTCAAAGTGCACAAATGTTGCACCACAAGGAGATGGGTACTCAAGACTTCCCCATACCACACAATTGTAATTCACTAACTATTCCACATAATTCTAGTAGTCGAACATGGCGAAGTGACTTAGCCTTAGTGCAAGAAAGTAACACATGGTCCTCAATCTCTACAATTAATACACTACACTAGCTAATTTTAACAAAGTGATACAACATACATAATACAAGATACATGGTGTGGGTGGTGTGGTTATGGCATGTGAACATTAAAGACAAGCTTTGGGTCATGTAAAATCACCTCCAAACACCCACACTTAGCGCGACATCACATATAACTACACTTGGCTACTCAAAATTCACCGGTGCACAATTTACTCTTACAAGCATTTTATCAAACATATGGTGGGCATTAAGTGTGTGCAACTCAACTCAACAATGATGGAACATGGTGGCCCTCCTAAATTTTAAATGAAGTAGAGGGAATTCTAGTTTACTACTCCGTATATAACAACACAACAACCAATTTCTTGCACATTAGGGCAACCCACCATAGAACATAAGTTCTAAGAAGCAACTGTGGGGGAAATTGGGTTGGGGCATGAGATTATAACTTACAAAATAGAAAAATAAGGGAGAAAGGGGAACATACCTGGGGGATTGAAGATAGAATCAAGAGAGAAATTAGAAAAATTGAGATAGGGAGGGAGAGACTAGCGGGCAGAGGGGGTTTAAGAGGAGAGATATGGGGGGAGAGAGAGAGAGAGAGAGACGGGTTTAGGGGTTAGAGTGATTTTTAATTAGAGTGGGAATGGGTTGGGTTATTAGGTATGCGTTATTATGTGAGTGTAGGTGGCTAGTTGGGTCTGGTTATATTGTAGTGGGTTTAAATAATACAAAGAAAAAGAAAAAAAATAAATAAAACTTACCTGGTGACCCCGAGCCCAGCGCGCTGCGCTAGGCCTGGCGCTGGGGGTTTTTTCGGTTCTGTTTTTTCCGCCCCAGGCAGAGTGGGGCGCTGATTTTTGCTATTTGTTTTTGAATAGATGAAATCCCTGACCCTCACGAGAACTTAATGTATCTATTATACACATTCCACACCATTCTACATATGATTTCTATGACTACAAAGAAATAAGAAAAACTCTACTTTAACTAAACAAAAGGAAACTAAACTACGAAAGCAATTGAAATTGGGTTGCCTCCCAACAAGCGCCTGATTTAATATCGCGGTACGACGCAACACGTTCCCTCATGCATCCACCAAGTCTATCAAAGTTTTATGATGATGAACGCCACCACCCCAAGAATGTTTCACTCTCTGCCCATTGACTAAAAATGTGCCATTGCTTTCGGGATCCTTTAGATCAACAACTCCTTGCTTTGTAACCCGCACTACTTCAAATGGACCCGACCATCTAGACTTGAGCTTCCTAAGAAAGAGCTTCAACCTTGAATTGAACAATAGAATAGCTTGACCAGGTTCGAACTAATGACAAAAGATGTGTTTGTCATGCCATCTCTTTGTTTTCTCTTTATACAACTTCGCATTATTATATGCGTGCAGTCGAAACTCTTCGAGCTCATTTAGTTGCGACATCCATTTTTCCCCAGCTCGATCCATATCAATGTTGAGCTTCTTGATTTCCCAATATGCCCTGTGCTCAAGCTCAATAGGCAAGTGACAAGCCTTTCCATATACTAACCTATATGGTGAAGCGCTAATTGGAGTTTAGTATGAAGTGTGATATGCCCATAGAGCATCATCTATCTTGCTAGCTCAATCCTTCCTACTTGAGCTCACTGTCTTCTCCAATTGCTGTGATGGCTAGCTTGATAGTTAGGAAAACTTTCCTGAATTTTGTCCCCTTTCTCAACATGTGCACGAGTTTCCAAGTGCGACAAATGGTCCGCCACCTTATTTTCTGTCCCTTTTCAATCTTTGATTTCCACGTCAAATTCTTGCAAGAGAAGAACCCAACGAATTAGTCTAGGCTTAGCATCTTTTTTCTCAAACAAATACCTGACGGCTGCATGGTCTGTGTAGACGACGACTTTAGTTCCCACCATGTAGGCCCTAAATTTGTCAAACGGCCAGTCTGGGGCGGTGATAATTGGTCCAGTCACCAATCATTTTTTCAACTCCTCATACGCCTTAAAACAGTGTTCATCAAACTTGAAAGGCGTCTCCTTCTCAAGCAAACTGCACAAGGGAGCAGAAATCTTAGAGAAATCTTTAATGAATCTACGATAGAAATCTGCATGTCCCAAAAATCTTCTGACTCCTTTGACATAGATTGGAGGCGGTAGTTTTTCAATTGCATCCACCATTGCCTTATCCACCTCCAACTCATCTTTGGACACCTTGTGCCCGAGTATAATTCCCTCTCGTACCATAAAATGGCACTTCTCCCAGTTCAATACTAATTTCGTCTCTTCACGCCTGGCAAGTACTTTACTCAAATTCGTTAAGCATTTATCAAAAGATGGTCTGAAGACTGAAAAATCATCCATAAATACTTCAACATTTTTTTCTACCATATCAGTGAAGATTGCCATCATGCACCTTTGAAAAGTTCGAGGTGCATTGCACAACCCAAATGGCATTCGCTTGAAAGCATAAGTGCCATAAGGACAAGTGAAGATGGCCTTCTTTTGGTCCTCTGGTGCAATTGAGATCTGGTTATAGACGAAATATACTTCAAGGAAATAATAGTAGTCTTGTCTGGCCAACCTATCTAGTATCTGATCAATAAAAGGAAGGGGGAAGTTGTAAGGCCCAGAAAAATTTCACCCAAAACCCGGGGTTTTGTGATACCGAGGTAGACTTATGCGTTGACACGGTTCAGATTTTTTGGGTTGAACAGTGCGTTGGGGAGTTGAAGACAATTTTTGGAAGTGCAGGGCATTTTTGCGGTCCATTCTACGGTCGCAGAAATGATCTGCGGACCGCAGATCTGCCGCAGACTGAAGCAGAAATCTGGGCAAATTTTCGGACCATTATGCGGTCCAGTATGCAGCCGTATAATTATTTCACAGACCGTACAACTCATCGTAGATCTAGCATGAAAATTTCCAGAGGGGACTTCTGCGGCGCATTATGCGACTGCAGAATTGGTCTATTGACCGCAAACTGGTCACAGAGTGAGGAAAAAGTGCCCAGTTCCGGAGGGCCATTATGCGGTCCATTTTGCGGACTGCAGAAGCACTATGCGGTCACATATGCGACTGCAGATCTATGTCGGGGCTTCATTTTTCTAATTTTTTTACCCGACCATATTTTGATTAAAAGCCCTTGGGGCTCATTTTGAAGGCAAAAACCTATCATTTTAGAGAGAAGAGGGGAGTGTTCTATAGAGAGAGAAGTAAGCCCCAAGTGCTTTGTTCATCAACATCTTGTCCAAGCTTTGGAATTCAACAAGAAATCTCACAATATTTTCATCCAAGAGGTAAGGTTCTAACCCTAATCTTCAATTTCGAGTCTAGGTAGAAGATGGGTAATTGGGAGTATGATTCTTGGGTATGAGAGTTGTTATTTATGCATGCATGTAGCTATGAGGATGGTGGGGAGGTAATTGAACTAGTATGAGTAAACGCTTGGTATTGAATTAGTTGTGGAGTGAAGGAAATCTTGTTGAAGAACCATGTAATCAAATCCGCACACTTAGTGTTTGATAAAATGCTCGAATGAGCTGAAACCATGAATAACTTCCTAAATTGTGTTCAATTTTGTTAAGTCTCAAAATAGATCGAAGTAGCTAGGATTTTCCGAACTGTGTAGTGAATTAAGGAAAGCTCAAAGTGAGGTATGAAGGCTAAAATATTCTTCTAGTATCGGAATTCCTGAATTCTTATAAAATTCTATCACGTGTAGTCAAACTTGAAACGCTATTGATGTGGGGTATTCAAACTAGTAAAATTGATTCCTGATCGGCATAACGTGTTAGAACCCTCGTGTGTTAATGATTCTCTATTTTTTACTTAATTGTGTTATACCCCTTTTGGGAAGAAGATCTTGTATCAAATCAATGTGATTAAACACTTATTTCTCACATAATGAAACCTTATGAACCTACACTTGCTAAGGCCAAAGGCACCAAATGGTTAATTTAAAAGGGAACTCTTTTGTACAAACTATTATCGTTTTGGGAATCTGAAATATGGCATTGTGAATACACCTCCACCCGCATACATTGGGGTGAGGCGGAGGGTCCGCTTTATGTAAAGTTGTGATATTGTGAATACACCTCAACCTGCATACATTGGGGTGAGGCGGTAGGGCCGCTTTGTGTAGAGTTTGTGGCATTGTGAATCCACCTCCACCCGCATACATTGGGGTGAGGCGGCAGGGCCGCTTTGTGTAGTGTTTCTGGTATTGTGATTGCACCTCCACCCACATACGTTGGGGTGAGGAAGCATGGCCACTTTGTGTAAAGGTAGTTGTTGAGGATCCCCGACTTAAGAATTTATAAATGTTATTGAAAGCTCTTAATAAATTTACTATGGCTTTAATTGGTAACTAAGACTTTTATTGTTACCATGATTCATCATATTCATGTTGTATTTCCAAGTTCTTGCATAGGTGTTTAGTTTTCATACAAGTACTATTCTATGTGTACTAACATCCCTGTTTCCAGGGGCGCTGCATCTTTAATGGATGCAAGTGGTTCCACAGCGGAGGGCATTGACCAGTGATAGCAGTACAAGCCCCACTTCATTTCGGGGTCGTGCATCTTTTGTTGTATGCTTTATTGCCAGCACTAACATTGTACTCTTTTGTATCTATTAGAGGCTCCGTAGACATGGTGGGAGTTGTGTATTGGTATTGGACAGGTCAAGATAGTAATGTCGTATGTGTATTATATATTCCACTTCAACTATGAAAGTGTATGTATTTTGAGACTTTATAAATGAAGTAACTAATGGTGATGGAATTAGTGTTGTTCATGAACCCTCTTGGTGTTAATTAATAAAGTTTACCTTCTCTTTATTTATGGGTGAGTTGGGTAGAAGGAAATCTAGCAGGCTTGCTCGGCCGGGTCATCTCGCTTGAGCGCCTGCCGCTCTCCCCGAGGTCGGGGCATGACAGAAGTGATATTTTCTAGTAGCATTATTCAGTTTCCAGTAATCAATGCAAATTCTCCAACCGGTGACAGCCCTAGTTGGGATTAATTAATTATTATTATTTATGACCACCACCATTCCACCCTTCTTAGGCACACATTGTACTGGACTTACCCACTTGCTATCAGAGATGGGAAAGATAATACCTGCATCGAGCCACTTTATGACTTCCTTTCTTACAACTTCCTTCATGAATGGATTCAAGCAGCATTGGTGTTCCACACTTGGTTTGTGCCCATCCTCCATGAGAATTTTATGCATGCAAATTTCTGGGCTAATACCACGAGTGTTAGCCATGGTCCATCCAATCGCCCGCTTGTGCCCTCTAAGGTAGCTTTTATTTCTGCAAAATGTATAACTCAGAAGATACAACAAGTAAAGTTTCATCAACACCCAAATATGAATAATGAAGATGAGAGGGTAAGGGCTTGAGTTCCAATTTAGGAGCTTCTTTGATAGACGGCTTGGGGGGTGGCCCAGTTGGTCTATATAGAGGTTCAAAATTGATCATTCTTTTGATGTAAACACATGTATCCAGATGACACAATACACCTACTCCAACTCCCGAAACCAAAATCCAAACCCGATATCAACAAAGTCAACTCTTGGTCAAACCTCTCAACCTTCCAAACCTTCAACTTTCCAACTTTCGCTAAAAAGCCTCAAACCAACCTACATACAACCAAATCAATATCCGGACATACCCCTAAGTCCAAAATCATCATACGAAGCTATCAGAACCATCAAAACTCAATTTCAGAGTCGTCTACACAAAAGTTAGACTCCAGCCAACTCTTCCAACTTAAGCTTCCAACCTGGGGACTAAGTGTCCCAATTCACTCTGAAACATCACCGAAACCAATCCAACCACCTCGGCAAGTCACAAAATGACAAATGAATATACAAGAGGCAATAAGTAGGGGAATGAGGCTACAATACACAAAATGACTTTCCGAGTTTTACATTCTCCCCTCTTAAACAAATGTTTGTCCTCGAATAGGTCTAGAATCGTACTTGGAGTCCCAAATATGTGTGGATATCTACTCCGCATCTCCTGCTCATCCTCCCAAGTAGCCTCCTTGACCGGCTGATCTCTCTAATGAACTTTCGCAGATGCTATATTCTTTGACCAAAAGTTCTGAACCTACCGGTCCAAATTGGCCACCGGCTCCACATCATAAGTCAAATCCCCATCTAGATGTACTGTACTGAAGTCCAAAATATATGACGGGTCCCCAAAAATACTTTCATAGCATAGAAACATAAAACACTAGGTGAACACCTAATAGACTAGGTGGCTATGCAAGTCTGTAAGCCACCTTGCCCTTCTTCCGAACCTCATCACGCCCTCCATGGGTGAAATTCTGAGCAAAACCTTCTCACCCACCATAAATGTAACATCACGAACCTTCCTATCAGCATAAATATTCTTCCTGGACTGTGTTGTACGAAGCCGCTCCTGTATCACCTTCACCTTCTCCAAGGCATCACAGACTAAATCAGTGCCCAACAACCTAGCCTCCCCAAGCTCAAACCAACCAATCGGAGAACAACATCTCCTCCTATAAAGGCCTCATAAGGAGCCATCTGAATACTCAACTGGAGCTGTTGTTGTGGGGGAACTATGCTAATGGAAGAAACTGATCCCATGAACCTACAAAATCCATAACATAGGTTCGTAACATATCCTACAAGACTTAAATAGTGCGCACGGACTGTTCGTCCATCTGAGGATGGAATGCTATACTCAATTCAACCCGAGTGCACAACTCTCACTACACTACTCTCCAAAACTACGATGTGAACTAATGTAGATCTGAGCCAACCGCTCTACGGAATAGGAAGTCACCACCGGAATAAAGTGTTCAGACTTAGTCAACCAGTCCACAATAACCCAAACTACGTCGTATCTCTTCAAGGTCCGTGGTAAGCCTACCACAAAATCCATAGTGGTGCGCTCCCATTTCCACTCCGGTATCTCCAATCTCTGATGTTACACCCCATGTTTTCGTACATGAAAGTACACCATGAGTAAATTGATATAAGCTTGTGAATAAGATTATTTTTGAGGTTATAAGTATTAAGTTATTTCAAACAAGTGATAAGTAAATTCGTGAAGGTGTGAGGGTAAGCAAATCAAAGAAAATGAGTTTCATCAAAGTTGACATTTGAGGTAAAATACAGTCCAAGCTATAATATCCCGTATTTATGGACTAGTGCCATACAAGGTTCCACATGACCATGATAGCAAGGTGTATAAAGTGTGTTAAAAGTGAGTAGCATGTTTAAGTAATTTGAGAGAATTCTTAATTATATGGATAATTGGGTAATTATCGGTAAGTGGGAGATTTAAAAGATAAATTAGTAAATAATTATGATTGGGATAAGGCCTAAAAGGCCCAGAAACGTGGCAGCCCCTAAATCTTATGACTCTTAAGTCATTGTAAGATAGGTGGCAAGAATAAAATCATTAAGGATTATGTGGTGGCTGCACAATCCATGTATAAAACATATCTCTAAACTTAAGGGACATGGATAGACAAGCAACTTAAATTACAAACACATTCTCATATACATCTGATGAGGATTCAAATGCAAATATTATGTGTTACAAACGAAAGTCATGTAAGCAACGCCCAAGACATTCAACAATTCAAATTAACGTGAGATTTTGCAATTTTAAGGGAGTACGGTGTAATCTTTCTCAAGAGAATCGACTCAGGTATGTTAAGGCTATCCCTTATTTATTTTGGCATGATCCATACGACACAAACAAAATGAGCAAATGCACAATTTCCATACATGGCTCTATTCATAGAAATATTAGAGATGCTTATGTTCTTGATTTCCTACGTGTCATATTTTTTCTTCTGTTCATGTGTCTCAAAAATAGGTAAGTTGGTAAAGTTTATTTCATGATATTAATCAGAGGCATAATGGTCTTATGACGTACCGAGAGATTTTATTAACGTATTTCATATGCAATTCATGCATTTATGCATGCACATTGACCCATGACCTGATGACGTTATATATGCGTATATATATGGGAAAGGTTATGGCGTTATATACGCACCACCACATAATCAGCTCGTATACGTTGATGATTTGCCCACAGTGGCCGAAATGATATGATGGGATGCCCTCAGAGGCTTGATGATGTTATGAACACATATACCTATGCATTGTATGACATTTATACGCATATGCATGACTTTATAAATATGAAATGATTTACAGAGCTATTCATACATACATGTTGAGTCTTTTACTCCATGTTTCTCTCATGTCTATTATTTACTGATTTTCATTCCTTACATACTCGGTACATTATTTGTACTGACGTCCCTTTGTCGGGGGACGCTGCGTTTCATGCCCGCAGGTCCCGATAGACAGGTCGAGAGTCCTCCAAATAGGCTATCAGCTCAGCGGAAGATGTTGGTGCACTCCATTTGCTCTGGAGTTGCTTATTTGGTCAGTATAATTAGGATACGTATTGATTGGTATGGCGGGGTTCAGTCCCGACCTTTATGATACTTAAAGGCTTGTAGACAGATGCCATGTATACGGATACTTGTATGGCCTTGTCGACCTATGTTTTGAGTTTACAAATGATCATGTTGGCCCTATTGGCCCATATGTCACATGTGTAAGTTTTTATATCAGGTTGGGTTGTCCTATATGGAGTACTCCCCTATGTTCATTCTAGTTAGCCCATGATGGCCCGTTTGGCCCATTTGCCAATTAAGGTACGATAAGAATGATATGCTATGTTGGCACTCGGTTGAGTAAGGTATCAGGTGCCCGTCGCGGCCCATAGGTTTGGGTCGTGACAAAAGTGGTATCAGAGCAATTCTGTACTAGGGAGTCTACAAGCCGTTTCTAGTAGAGTCTTGTTTATGAGTGTGTTGTGCACCACACTTATACGCAGGAGGCTACAGGGCATTTAGGACTGTCACTCTTTCTTCTTACTCTAGATCGTGTGGTAGAGCTCAATTCTAGGAACTCAATTTCCTAAACTCTATCTAATTCATAATACAATGATGCTTACATCTAGAAAGACGGTTGGTAAGAGATTGCATGTGGCTGTGAAAGAGTTGAGTCAGAGGAACTCGATTTTGCATGATGCTTATGATGGATAAATGTAAGGTCTTTAGTAGATCATGTGTGTACTAATACGTGTAAGCCTTTTGATAAAGAGCCCTAAGGCAGGAATATCTATCCACCCCTATGGTGAAAGGCAATGAGAGATTCATAAGATAGATACAAGTTTCAACAAGTAAAAGAAGCAAGAGGAAGAAAGGTACGAGACGCCCAGCTAATGAAGATTATTAGTATTTACAATTCAGGCAGAGGAATATAAGCCTTTTGAGTTACCTTCAACAATAAGAGAGGTATGTATAATTAGCCACACCCATCTCAGTTATACCCTATTGGGGGCTAACAGGTGTAGTGTAAGAAAAGGACGGGATATCAGGATCCCGCTAGGGTTAGAGTAACCCAAAACGGTGATTGGATTCTTTGTGTTAGTTGACATTTCCGAAGAATATCACAGAGGTGCTAATAGATCTCATTGTGAGGCACCCAGATGGTGCACTATAGAATATTACAATTAGATGTGAATACTAGAATGATTAACAAAAAACATTTCGGAAGATAGGCACTGAAAGCTTGGAAGGGATAAATATTACCTTAGTGTGGCTTGCGTCCCTAATAGAGCAAGAACGTTAAGCAACCCGAAGAGCCACTAGATGGAGCAAAGGGGAGCTAAGAACAAAAGAATGTCTTATTCGAGTTTTCATAATAAAGCGATAGACATAAATGGTAGCGGGAAATAAGAAAAGAGTTAATGAAGCATTATGAGTAAGATATGATACATGGATGACAACGGTAGATCAAAAGATGACAGTATTACAGAGTCTATAGTCAAGTGAAGGAAAAGACGAGAGGTGACAGGCCTTGAGACAACAAAAGAGTATAGGCCATAAAGTCATATCCTCATTTCGAGAAATACGTTTGTGACGCCAACGTGACTACCAGAAGGAAAAGTTAGACCCAGAGTAATAGAAATCAGTATGGACTGATGAACAAGGTAAACTAAACATGAACTAGGGACTGAGTAATAGTCGGCATCATGAGAATTTCAGAGATTGAGTCTCACTGATAATAGAATGGAGGACAGAAGAATACCCTTTAAAGGTCATTCAGGAAGACGCTTCCCTAAAGAAAGCAAGGTGAGCAAAGTTAAGCTTAAGGGACTGTATGTGCCGGTTACACTAAGTGTCACCCTCGTGTGTAAGGAATTCTGTTATCCTTGGTACAGAAGGATTACAGCAAGGCGAGTAAGGGTCATGGATGATGTGAAAAGATGCCAAGTATGAAGAAGTAAGACATCTATCGGAAGATCATCGTAGCACTAAATCTTAGTACTCCCCTAAAGGTGGGAATATAGAGGGATGTGACATTAAGTCAGAATTAAGTGGTTCTAATAACTATGGAATTGTAAAGGAAGAATACGATAAAAATGAGAAAGGGATGAGATTGCACTTATTCAAATCCTACAAATATGCTACGATTCCAGAACATTATGCAAACACGATGTCAAGGAAAGGAAGTAAGGGTTCCTGCCCGGGATGTTATTAATAAATGAGGAGCCTGTGCGAGAGGTAAGTGTTACAAAGGAAATAATCCAAGAACGATTATGCAAAGTATTGATATGGCCAACGATTAGTCAGTAGTTGATTCAAGAAGAGCCTAGTTATGGCTAGACAAGAGGATACATGCAAATCAACAGATCGTGCAAGATAAACATAGTGAACCCCAACATGGGGAATTCAGTCTCGTAGATATGATATCGTGATCCTTGGGAAATATTCAGATAGGAGTTGGGATAGTTAAAGGTACCGTATGAGTATTACGGGAATAAAAGAGAGTGCTACTGGGAAGACAGTCAAAACTTCGGTTTAGAAGCAATTGTATGAGCACATGAGTGTGGAGGTAAGTAACTACGGATAATTAGGGGCGAGGAAGAACATAAAAAATTCCATATGGTATACGGTGTAATAAGCTCGTAGCTTTATAAGAGTCAGAGGATTCTCGCTAAATACTACAATGGAAGACTAGCTGAGGATATAAGGAAGAATTCTTCAACCTAAACATAGTAACTCGAAAGAGAAATGGTCAAGTAAAAGCAGTCTCACAACAAACATTGTATGCACTCTAGAAGAAAGTGGTATACCGTGGCTAATGAACTGGGAGAAAATATCGAAGGTAGTATTCGAGAACATATGAGTTGCACAAAAAATTTGGCATGCGTGGGATCTAGGATAAGTTAAGTATGCATGAAACAAGGGGGCAGAAAGACCAGGAAGAGGAGACTAAAGAGTTACATCAACTAAGTAAATCAGGAGTCTAATTATTGGACCCAGAAAAATTATAGACATCATGATCGAGAACATTGTAGAATTACTCTTAATATTAGAGGTACAAGAGAGATAGTACAATAGCCATATTCTATAATGGCTCTACGATAGAGCCAGTCAAGAGAGTACCAGCCTCATAGGAAGTCAAAATGAAGATCTCACTGGATATTGTATGCACTAGAGGTGCAAGTATTATAATAAAGCTTCAAGTTATGGATGTGAATTATACCTATGTGGAAGGAGGGTCATGAAAGAGATACAAGATATGATGCAAGATTTTAAGGTAAGTAAGTTAAAAGTAAACAACGTACGCGATACTCAAATGTAGGAGGTTGTGAATAGTCCATACTTTGGATAAAAGGCTAGAAGTGCGGGGATTTAGTATCCAGGAATGATAGCGTCGTCGTCAATGGCATGTCTTCCAACCTATGGTTTGTAGGTATCGAGAAGGCAAATTAAGAGAGTAAAGAAGAGTTAGAGATGATGTGATGTCTCGCTTGATGTTCTAGAATGCCATAAGGAAATCTACGATAAAAGCAAGTTGAAGGAGTAGTATAAATAGATATATGTAGGATGCAGGCTAAAGTATGGTAAAGTGATAAGGTTTTAGGAAGACAAGAATAAGGACAAGAAAGGGTGAGTGAGAAGGTGACGAGAAACGGATAAGTTCTCGGGATTAAGCCCGTGAAAACAAGAGAGCTGATGATTTCTCGGAGTTATAGAAAGCTCAATATAGCCTGAATGAACTCAAAGGAGTTACTCATCATAAGTAGCATTTAAAGGATATGGAATGCTGTCCTGATAATAGAATAAGAGTGTAATTGTGGTAGATAAAGGATGACGTTTGGATCGTGAAGACCTTTGATTGAGTAATGATTTGAAGAAAGGAATTCATGAATTGTACGGGATTAGTTTACCCATGTAAGGTAAATCACATTGGGATGCTATGAAATACGGTTATGGAAGTATAGTATCGCCCCCAGGTGGATAAGGAAAATCACTTCAAATGTTCCTCGATGCAATGTGAGCCCTAGTGATTACGAGAGAGATTTCAAGTTATCAGTAGTAGATTGTAGATTAATATTGAGGTGAATCAAAAATGAATGGATAAAAGTTCAAATTATGAGATGAGATTAGGCCGTCATTCTTAAGATGAACAGTAATGAGGGAGCATTAAAGGACTTGGATTTATACATATGGGCTAAGCAACGAAAGTAACTTGGAGTTTGGTAGCAGACCTCGGTAAGGATAAATCGAAGTAAGAGTTATGGTATAGTATGACCTACCTAGGTGCAGTAAAGTCATACAGATGGATAAACGAAATTAGGTATAGCAATATTCGTGAGTACAACAAAGTGCCGAACGAAGAACTTCATTATACCTATAGATGCCCAGAGGGACAACTTTTCAAGCTTTGTATATTTTTAAAAAGTAAAGCCTAGAGATTGGCTAGAAATTGGACGAAAAAGGAGAGAAGAGTCCCATAAGCACATTTGCAAGGTCAAAGTCATGCAGGCTGCATGATGGAAGGTAGAAACAATTATGAGATTGGAAGGGTTCCGACCACAAGTCATGGCGTGAGAAAGAGGCCTAAAGGGAATGCCCTGGCCTTTGGAATTATTCACAGAACAGTTGCCTAGATGGCAAAGAGAGTATTAAAGCATTCAGGAGACATAGGTTATGAAAATGATAAGTGCATCAGTCAACATTCGAGGACGAATATTGGGGGAATGATGCTACACCCCATGTTTTCGTACATGAAAGTACACCATGAGTAAATTGATATATGCTCGGGAATAATATTATTTTTGAGGTTATAAGTATTAAGTTATTTCAAACAAGTGATAAGTAAATTCGTAAAGGTGTGAGGGTAAGCAAATCAAAGAAAATGAGTTTCGTCAAAGTTGACATTTTGAGGTAAAATACCGTCCAAGCTATAATACCCCGTATTTATGGACTAGTGCCATACAAGGTTCCACATGACCATGATGGCAAGGTGTATAAAGTGTGTTAAAAGTGAGTAGCATTTTTAAGTAATTTCAGAGAATTCTTAATTATGTGAATAATTGGGTAAGTATCGGTCAATGAGAGATTTATAAGATAAATTAGAAAATAATTATGATTGGGATAAGGCCTAAAAGGCCCAGAAACGTGGCAGCCTCTAAATCTTATGACTGTTAAGTCATTGTAAGATAGGTGGCAAGAATAAAATCATTAAGGATTATGTGGTGGCTGCACAATCCATGTATAAAACATATCTCTAAACTTAAGAGACATGGATAGATAAGCAACTTAAATTACAAACACATTCTCATATACGTATGATGAGGATTCAAATGCAAATATTGTGTGTTACAAAGGAAAGTCATGTAAACAACGCCCAAGACCTTCAACAATTCAAATTAACGTGAGATTTTGCAATTTCAAGGGAGCACGGTGTAATCTTTCTCAAGAGAATCGACTCAGGTATGTTCAGGCTATCCCTTATTTCTTTTGGCATGATCCATACTACACAAACGAAACGAGCAAATGTACAATTTCCATACATGACCCTATTCATAGAAATATTAGAGATGTTTATGTTCTTGATTTCCTACGTGTCATATTTATTTATCATCTGTTCATGGGTCTCAAAAATAGGTAAGTTGGTAAAGTTTATTTTATGATATTAATCAGATACATAATGGTATTATGATATACCGAGAGATTTTATTAACGTATTTCATATGAAATTCATGCATTTATACATGCACATTGACCCATGACCAGATGACGTTATATATATATGTATATATATATATATGTATATATATATATATGTATATATATATATACATATATATATATATATATATACATATATATATATATATATGTATATATATACGGGATATGGGAAAGGTTATGGCATTATATACGCACCCCCACCTGATCAGCTGGTATACGTTGATGATTTGCCCACAGTGGCCGAAATGATATGATGGGATGCCCTCAGAGGGTTGATGATATTATGAACACATATACCTATGCATGGTATGGCATTTATATGCATATGAATGACATTATAAATATGAAATGATTTACAGAGCTATTCAGACATACATGTTGAGTCTTTTACTCCATGTTTCTCTCATGTCTATTATTCACTGATTTTTATTCATTACATACTCGGTACATTATTTGTACCGACGTTCCTTTGCCGGGGGATGCTGTGTTTCATTCCCACAGGTCCCAATTGACAGGTCGAGAGTCCTCCAAGTAGGCTATCAGCTCAACGGAAGATGTTACTGCGCTTCATTTGCTCTGGAGTTGCTTATTTGGTTAGTATAATTAGGTTATGTATTGATTGGTATGGCGGGGCTGAGTCTTGACCTTTATGATACTTAGAGGCTTGTAGACAGATGTCATGTATACGGATACTTGTATGGCCTTGTCGGCCTATGTGTTGAGTTTACAAATGATCTTGTTGGCCTTATATGTCCGTATGTCACATGTGTAAGTTTTTATATCAGGTTGGGTCGTCCTATATGGAGTACTCCCCCA
>AWOL01S0009256.1:60503-77830 GCA_000715115.1 Nicotiana otophora | reverse complement strand
GTGGTAAATATTAGATGGAGGGGTTATTTATAGGCTTGCATTGTGACGGTTCAATATCAGAGGTGGCCGACCACCGTCTGACATATATTAAATACCTTAAAAAGACTAAATCGATGGGACAGCTATCATATACGTCATAATCGAGCCCTGTGAAAACGTCAGCTTATAACCCGATCGAACCGTTGAAGATCATGTCGATTCTCACCATATCCTTTCTGAGAAACGAGGGGACTATCTGTATATGGTCAGAATAGATTTTGGCCTTCCTACGTTTGATCGAGTTCGAATGGTAAGCAACCAGAGTGAGATTTTGGGATGAGGTCCGAAGGCAGTACAAACGAGCCTCGAGTCCGAAGGCTGATCGAGGAGTTGACTCGATACTTTCATCGAGCCTGTGACCGAATCGGTCCGCAAAGCATTGTTTCGAGGTTAGAAATGAGCTACGCCCATCCCGGAGGTCAGACTCAAGCCAAAACCGAGGGCTCGACCTAATAACGAGCCCGAGCTAGTGTCGAGCTCACAAACAAGAGTCGTTACAACCGCATTAAGAGAGGGAATCTTGGCGGGAATCGAAGAAGAGACAAATCATCATGGGTCCTCCACTATATGCTTTATTTTATTATAAATGAAATAGGATCCCACTATTATAAAAGGGGGGGTCCTTGTAAGCAAGAGATAGAGAAAAAAATATATTGTAACAAAAGATCACTTCTCATATTGAAAGAGATCTCCTCATGCTTATTTTGTTTCACCTTATTCATTTTTTTGCTCACTATTCCTATTCGTATAGCCAAGAACACAAATATTTCTATTTCCCTATACGATTTGTATCAAATTGTATCACATATCCTTAGAACCATACACAAATTTAACGTTATCCGATTTTTCGGGTAAACAGAACTGTACATCTTAGTGATGAGCTTTAAATTACAATTGACTAAATTTTAAATTACAATTGACTAAATGAAGTAACAACTTACCATTTCTTTTGCCATGTTAGATTAGCTTCAAAATAACAAAATATTTTTAAATTATAATTAACTTCCACTAAATGTTCCCTAAATGTTTAACTTATTCACTAAATTCTGCAAAAGAAAGAACATGATGAAGTGTATAAACTACTTTTCATGGACTATAACCGAGTAATTATTTCATGTATTAAAACTATCTTACTCGCTAATTTTAACTAATTATTGCCTTCACAACTTTCTTGATATCTAATAGTTGACATTACTGCAATTGAGAAAGTTTTTAGTACTGAACCATCTACTCTATAGAATTACAAATAAAACAGGCATCTGCTTTACTCATAAATTAAAACTAAAAAGAGAAAATAAATGTTCATTCAATCATAATAGGTACTCCATAGTTTCAAATTAGATGAGGTACTTTCATTTTTAGTCTATTCCAAAATAAATGACACATTTTTAAATTTGAAAATAACTTAACTTTAAAATCTTCATTTTACCCTTAATGAAAAGCTTTTATAATCACAAAAATGTCATGACCCCACAAAACGTTTACCTCTTAAACTTTTAAGACCACAAGTTTCAAAAGTCTTCTTCTTTTTTCTTAAACTTCGTGCCGAGTCAAACTACCTCATCTAAATTGAAATGGAGGTATTATCTAGTCAAAGAGTGTTATGCTTTAACTAGGAGAGAAACAAATATTAAAAAATACAGTCTGGTACACTAAACTCTCGCTATACGCGAAATTCGGGGAGGCGTCGAACCACAAGGGTATATTATACGCAGCCTTATCCTGCATTTCTACAAGAGGCTGTTTCCACAGTTTGAACGCATGACCTCCTGGTAACATGCAGGGGCGGAGCTAGAGCTTCGCACACGGGTTCGGCCGAACCCAATAACTTTGGTTCAAATTTTATATTTATCTTTAAAAATTTATTGAATATGTATAGATTGTTAATTTAGAACCCAGTAACTTAGAAGGAATAGAATCTCGAACCCATTAAATTTAAATCCTAGCTGTGCCTCTGATCACATGACAATAACTTTACCAATTACGCCAAAACTCCCTTCAAAATAAACAAATATATATGTATAAAACATAAATGCATGGGCATATACACTACTTACTTATTATTCCTTCTGGAACTTTGATACAAATTAAACATCAAACTTGTGGAGAAGTCAGCTATTTCTATGCAGTGCTATGAGAGAAAATAAAGTACTTGAGACAACATAAAAATAGAGCTCAAGATCTCCTCCCGAAACGAAGAATCAGACGGTGTAAATAGTAGATATCGATATGCAGGAATATAGGCGGAACCAAGATTTTCACGCGACGGGGACATAATTATATATTCTGTTCAACTGATGCCTCTAAAGGCTTTTAGTGTTTAGAGTACCAAATTTTTTATATACTCAAATTTAAGGTATACACGCATACATACATATACAAGATTATTTTTCGAAATTTTACGGGATCTGATAACCCCTCAATTTTATACATAGGTCCGCCTCTTTTACGTCTCAAATTGGTCGTGCCATTCTTTAATACGAAGCCAGCTTACAATGCAGACCTCTCCTTTACTGATAAATTAAAACTTAATTTATGAGTTGAATGTAAAATATCAAATATAGCAAATGCTCAAGGTAAATTATTAAATTTAGCAATGACATTTAGAGGGGAAAAGATGTTAAAAACCAGATATTATGCTTAACAATTCGTGATAGAGTATTATACACGGTCAAAATAGATTTAGTTTTCCTACGTTCGATCGAATTCGAGTGGCAAGAAATCGGAGTAGAATTTTGGGAGTGAGCTCCGATGACAGTACAAACGAGCCTCAAGTACGAGGGCTGCTCGAAGAGTCGGCTCAATAATCTTATTTAGCCCGTGATCAAATCGATCCGCTGGGCAATACTTCGAGGTAGGAAATGCGCCACGCCCATCCCGAAGGTCGAACTCGAGCCAAGACCGAAGGGCCAACCCAGTATCGAGTTCGAGCCAGTATCGAGTTCAAGCTAGTATCGAACTCACAGACAAGAGCCATTACAACCGTCCCAAGAGAGAGAATCTTGGCGGGAATCGAGGAAGAGACAAATCATCATGGGTCCTCCACTATATGCTTTATTTTATTATTTTATTAGAAATAAAATAATGACCCTCTATTATAAAAGGGGGATCCTTGTAAACTAGGCACAGACGGAATAGATTGGAACAAAAGATCTTTTCTCATATACAAAGATATCTCTAGTTCTTGTTTTACTTCATCTGATTCATTCTTTCTGTTCCTCATCCTCATTCTCATAATCAAAATACTTGTAATGTTATCTTTATTTCAAAGGGTATTACGTATCCTTAGAACCATACTAAATTTAACGTTATCCGATTTTTCGGGTAAACAGTTTGGCACCCACCGTGGGACTAAGGATAATAGTGAATGTTTGATATAAATCAACAGTACACACCAGCTTACAACTTCAAATCAGCAATGGATTAACCTATAGACCACGAAGCCGGACTTTAAGGTGAAACCAACAACTTGGCACCCGGGGCCGGAAGGCCACTTGACGATGGCACTGAGGCTTGAATCGAAGCACCCGAAATTTGAGCCGAAGTACTATTGGATGTCAATTCAAAAATAGCTATGGAGGCGAATCAGCGTTCCGAACCGGAAAGAAGCATTCATAGCAGTACACGATCCGTAGCCCGAGACACCCATAACGCGGGGGAAATCAGGTCCAACTTACGTATGATCTTCGATATGCTACAAGCCCAACAAGTAGCGATAGCTCAGTTACAGAGCCAAACTCATATACAAATGCAGGCCAGATTCCAATCCGCTTCGAGAAATCACCCCCAGAATGAAGCCCGCCATAGTGAAATCAAACAAGCAGGAATCGGGGACAACTCCCGAAATTACTAAATTGCTCAAGGAACTCACAAAACGAGTCGAAGACAACGATAAGAGAGTGAAAACATACAATGCCAGGGTCGATCAATTCCCGGGGGCTCCACCAATGATAAAAGGGCTTGATTCAAAAAAATTCATACAAAAGCCTTTTCCCTCGAGTGTGTCCCCAAAACTAATCCCCAAAAAATTTCGTATGCCCGAAATTCTCAAATATAACGGTACAACCGATCCTAACAAATATGTCACCTCCTACACATGTGCCATCAAAGGTAACGATTTGGAGGACGATGAGATCGAATCTGTATTGTTAAAAAAGTTCGGGAAAACCCTCTCGAAGGGAGCAATGATCTGGTATCACAATTTACCACCTAATTCCATCGATTCTTTTGCCATGTTAGCAGATTCGTTCGTAAAGGCACATGCTGGTGCTATAAAGGTTGCAACAAGGAAATCAGACCTCTTCAAAGTAAAGAAAAGGGGTAATGAAATACGGAGGGAATTTGTATCCCGATTTCAAATGGAACGCATGGAATTGCCACCGGTCACAGACGATTGGGCGGTAGAANTACCGCCAAATTCCATCGATTCTTTTGCCATGTTAGCAGATTCGTTCGTAAAGGCACATGCTGGTGCTATAAAGGTTGCAACAAGGAAATCAGACCTCTTCAAAGTAAAGAAAAGGGGTAATGAAATACGGAGGGAATTTGTATCCCGATTTCAAATGGAACGCATGGAATTGCCACCGGTCACAGACGATTGGGCGGTAGAAGCTTTCACCCAAGGGCTGAAAGAGCTAAGTTCGACAGCATTACGTCGGCTGAAACAAAATTTGATCGAGTATCCAACAATAATTTGGGCAGATATACACAACCGATATCAATCGAAAATTAGGATCGAGGATGATCAGTTGGGAGCTCCGTATGGACCCGTGCATTAGGACAGGACAGCTACTAAAAACTAAAGGGAGATCGACAGAGAACAAAGGTCGAACAGAGACCGATATCAACCGTATGACGCAAATCGAATGAACAACAGTTCAGCACGCTATATAGTTCGGAACAATCGAAGGATTGATCGAGGGCAAAATTCTCGGGGACTTATGAGCAAGACCGGATTTAATAAATATGATGATCCTATAGAAGCACCTCGATTATCAGAATATAACTTCAGCGTTGGTGCATCCGCCATCGTGTCGGCTTTCGGGCGCATCAAAGACACTAAATGGCCTTGACCCATGCAGATCGATCTTGCCCAAAGGAATCCCAATCAAATGTGTGAATATCACGGCACCCATGGCCACAGAACGGAAGATTGCAGGCAACTAAGAGAGGAAATAGCCTGCTTATTTAACAAAGGGCACCTTCGGGAATTTCTGAGTAATAGGGCGAAGAGCCACTTTAAAAATAGGGATTTCAGCAAGCAAAACGAGCAAGAAGAACCACATCACTTCATCCACATGATCATCGGTGGCGTCGATACCCCTGAGGGACTAGTGCTTAAATGCTCTAAAACATCGATTGTGAGGGAAAAACGATCTCGGACTCAAGATTACGCACCCATAGGGACTTTGTATTTCGATGATAAAGATGCAGAAGGAGTCATCCAACCTCATAATGATGCACTGGTAATATACGTACTCATGAATAAAACTTAAATTAAGCGTGTGTTAATCGATCCAGGTAGCTCGGCCAACATCATCAGATTGAAGGTCGTGGAACAGCTCGGTCTGCAGGACCAGATCGTACCTACAACTCTGGTTCTAAACGGATTCAATATGGCATGTGAGACCACCAAAGGCGAGAACAGCGTGAAAGCTGTACAAAGGCTAATGGGACGGATTGCAGCCTTAAGCCGATTTATTTTGAGATCATCAGACTGAAGTCACAAATTTTTCTCTCTACTCAAAAAGAAGAACGATTTCGCTTGGACACCGAAATGCTAATAAGCATTAGAGGAACTAAAACAATATCTATCAAGCCCACCACTACTTCACACTCCAAAAACAGACGAAAAACTTTGCTTGTACTTGGCAGTATCGGAAGTCGCCGTAAGCAGTGTCCTAGTTCGAGAAGAGCAAGGTACGTAATTTCCTGTTTATTATATAAGTCGGACCTTAGGAGAAACGGAAACTAGGTATCCGCACCTAGAAAAAATGGCACTTGCACTGATAAGCGCCTCTAGAAAGTTAAGACCGTACTTTCAATATCACCTTATATGCGTATTAACCACCTACCCACTTCGTAATATTTTGCACAAGCCCGAACTATCAGGCCGATTGGCCAAATGGGCCTTCGAACTTAGTAGGTACGATATCGAATATCAACCCCGTACGGCTATCAAGTCTCAAAATTTAGCAGACTTCGTGGCCGATTTCATGCCAACCCCCGTACCCGAAGTCGAAAAAGAACTCCTGTTGAAATCGGGTACATCATCGGGGGTATGGATCCGTTTTACGAACGGGGCTTCGAACGTGAAGAGGTCCGGGCTATGCATAGTTTTGAAACCACCCACGGGTAACACTATTAGGCAATCTATTAAAACTATCAGGTTGACTAACAACAAGGCTGAGTATGAAGCCATGATTGCAGGTCTCGAGCTAGCTAGAAACTTGGGAGCATAAGTCATTGAAGCCAATTGTGACTCTTTACTAGTGGTGAGTCAAGTAAACAAAACCTTTGAAGTTCAAGAAGGTAGAATGCAAAGGTATTTAGACAAACTGCTTGTCACTTTGCACCATTTCAAACAATGGACTTTACGGCATGTTCCACGAGAACAGAATAATGAGGCCGATGCGCTTGCAAATTTGGGATCGTCGGTCGAGGTAGATGACTTGAGCTCGGGGACTGTCGTTCAACTTTTAAGATCGGTAATAGAAGAAGGTCACACCGAGATAAATTCTACAAGCTTAATCTGGGATTGGAGAAACAAGTATATTGAATACTTAAAGAGTGGAAAGCTTCCATCGGACCCTAAAGATTCTAGGGCCCTACGGACTAAAGCTGCTCGATTCACGTTGGCTTCGGACGGAATGCTATGTCGAAGGATATTCGATGGACCGTTGGCAGTATGCTTGGGTCCGGGAGATACCGATTACATCCTACGGGAAGTGCACGAGGGCACTTGTAGGAATCACTCCGGTGCCGATACATTAGTTCAAAAAATAATCAGAGCAGGATATTATTAGATCGATATAGGCAAAGATGCGAAGGAATTTGTTCGTAAATATGACAAATGTCAAGGGTTTGTGCCAATGATTCATCAACCCAGAGAGCAACTTCACTCAGGCATATCCCCATGGTCATTCATGAAATGGGGAATGGATATCATCGGCCCTCTGCCATCGACCCCAGATAAAGCCAAATTCATTTTATTTATGACTGACTATTTTTCTAAATGGGTTAAAGCGCAGGCGTTTGAGAAAATAAGAGAGAAAGAAGTTATAGACTTTATTTGGGATCATATCGTATGCTGATTCAGGATACCCGCCGAAATAGTATATGACAACGGGAAGCAATTCGTGGGCAGCAAAGTAACAAAATTCTTCGAAGATCACAAAATAAGAAGGATACTATCAACACCATACCACCCCAGTGGGAACGGACAGGCCGAATCAAAAAACAAAACTATTCTTCAAAACTTGAAGAAGAGGTTGAAGGACGCTAAAGAAAAATGGAGAGAAATCCTACCCGAAGTCCTTTGGGCATATCGGACAACGTCAAAATCCAATACGGGAGCGACCCCATTCTCCTTAGTATATGGGTCCGAAGCATTGATACCAGTCGAAATCGGTGAACCTAGTACCAGATTTCGATTCACGACGGAAGAATCAAATAACGAGGCTATGAATACCAGCCTTGAACTATCGGACGAAAGACGAGAAGTTGCTCTCGTCCAACTGGCCGCCCAAAAGCAACGAATCTAAAGATATTATAATCGAAGAACCAAGCTCCGCCATTTCAAGCCCGAGGACTTAGTGTTAAGAAAAGTCACCATCAATACCCGAAATCCAAACAAAGTAAAACTAGGACCAAATTTTGAAGGACCATATCAGGTGCTCGAAAACGTCGGAAAGGGATCGTACAGGCTCGGCATTATAAACGGCAAACAGCTATCAAGCAGCTGGAATGTATCACATCTAAAACGGTACTACTGCTAAGGTACGGCCCTTCCATATTCATTTACATTTCAAAATTGACTCCTGCAGAAGTCCGAACAAGAGCTAAGATGGATCTTTCGCTTGAAAAACACGCGTTGCACTCTTTTTCCCTTAGACCGGTTTTATCCCAAATGGGTTTTTCGACAGGGTTTTTAATGAGGTAACCATTGATCATGCTGCACTTACAAAAATATCTGAGGCCTCTTTACAATCGACCTCGAATACTGAAGGGGGCGTTAGGCCCTCAAATACATCGAGTTCAGATGCAAGAAAGTCATTTCACAACAACAGGGTTCCAATAGGAAAGATTGTAAGAGCCAAATGGTCAAAATGAACCATGCTCATGTAGATTGGCCCGAACCCAGGCGCAAAACATCAACACATGTATAATGACTTGTAAAGAAAGTCCTCCTCTTTACCGATGTCCAAGAAAATTCCTCTATTTTGAGATTTATTAAGATAAACTCGACTACTAAGCCTACGGGCTACATCACTTCGAGTTCGAAACATTCACTTGACTAATAAGCCTACGGGCTACTTTTATTTCGAGTTCGAATAAGCACTCACTCGACCATTATGCCTACGGGCTACATTACTTCGAGCTCGAATCATTCACTCGGCTAATAAGCCTACGAGCTACTTTTCTTTCGAGTTCTAGCAAGCACTCACTCGACCATTACGCCTACGGGCTACATTACTTCGAGTTCGAATCATTCACTCGACTAATAAGCCTACGGGCTACTTTTATTTCGAGTTCGAGCAAGCACTCACTCGACCATTATGCCTACGGGCTACATTACTTCAAGTTCGAATCATTCACTCGACTAATAAGCCTACGGGCTACTTTTATTTCGAGTTCGAGCAAGCGCTCACTCTACCATTATGCCTACGGGCTACATTACTTCGAGTACGAATCATTCACTCGACGACTAAGCCTATGGGATAATTTTATTTTGAGTTCGAGCAAGCACTCACTCGACCATTACGCCTACGAGCTACTTCGAGTTCGAATCATGCACTTGACGACTAAGCCTACGGGCTTTTATTTCGAGTCCGAGCAAGCACTCACTTGATCATTACGCCTACGGGCTATATTACTTCGAATCATTCACTCGACGACGAAGCCTACGGGCTACTTTTATTTCGAGTCCGAGCAAGCACTCACTCGACCATTATGCCTACGGGCTACATTACTTCGAATCATTCACTCGACGACGAAGCCTACGGGCTACTTTTATTTCGAGTCCGAGCAAGCACTCACTCGACCATTATGCCTACGGGCTACATTACTTCGAATCATTCACTCGACGACTAAGCCTACGGGCTACTTTTATTTTGAGTCCGAGCAAGCACTCACCGACCATTACGCCTGCGGGCTACATTACTTCGAATCATTTACTCGATGACTAAGCCTACGGGCTACTTTTATTTTGAGTTTGAGCAAGCACTCACTCGACCATTATTCCTACAGGATGTATTACTTCGAGTTCGAATCATTCACTCGACGACTAAGCCTACGGGCTACATAGAGACTACGAAGTCAAAATTTGATTAAAGTCTTCACAAAACAGAAAAAAGTCGACCAAATTGTATATATACAAAATTGTCTACATGATTGATTACAAACGTAAAAAATTAAGAACTAAGCTTCCTGGTCATCCTCAGGGGCGTCCGCTTCTCTGTAGGGCTCTTCCTCGTCCTCTGATCCGCTCTTGCTACCGCCATCATCATCATCATAAGAAGCCAAGGCTTCAGCTTCAGCTTCGAGCTCTTTAGCCTTTTTTAATCTCTTCAGTAAGGGCAAAACCTCGAGCGTGTATCTCCTCGAGGGTCTCCCTCCGAGACCTACATATAGCAAAGTTCGGCAACCCAATGTGCTCGAGCATCGGCAGTATCCGCCGCCTCCCATGCCTCCATCTGAGCAGCCTCGGCATCAGCCCGATACACAGCAATGGACTTATCCGCCATGACTTTCGATGACTCAATCTCCGCCTTGGCCTCAGAAAGCCATGTTTCAAGCTCCTCGATCCTTTTAGCTTGAGCCGAACCCTTTTGCTTGACACTTCAAAGCTGAACGTCGGCCGATAATAACTTGGTCAAAATGGTTTCTTTTTCCGCAGCCAGGCAGTCGATAGACTCCTTCCACCGATTACAATCAGCTTTGATTTGATCGACTTCTTCCCAAAGTAACCCGATCTTTTCAACCTTTTGCTGCAGTTGAGACAACGAACGGTTAACTTCCACAGTTGAGTCAGACCCATACTTTAACAGAACGGGGCTCACCTGCTTATCAAGTTCGGCCTCCTCTTCACGAACCTTAGCCAAATCCGCTTCGAGGTCCTTTATAGCCTCGTCCTTTTGGCTGCAAAGAAGCCGCAGGGCGTCTCTCTCACCCGAGACCTTCTGAAGCTTGGCCTCACACTGGCTAAGATCGACTCGAAACCTACTAATGGCCTACACAATAGGGAAAGATCACAAGTCAAGTATGGAAAAGAACAAAGAAACCAAGTATAGAAAAATCATTACCCGAGTAATGAAACGTTGGGCCTCCTCTAGTAGAAGAGAAGCGTCACCAATATCGGAACCATCATCAACTCCAGTAAAGAAATCCCGAAAAGGGTCCCCTACACTAGAGCCTCCGCCCATATCGAGGGTCTTCAATTCTCGAGCTTCCTTTAAAGCCTCATCAGAAAAGGTTAGAAGATAAGACGAATGACCCACTGTCATAACCCCAAGAAAATCACTCGGGGTGCTCCGATCAAGACTCGGGATTTCAGGACCGACCCCGACCGGTACAGCCACCACCTGCTCAGGAGCTCTGGCGACCTCGATAGCTTTTGCAGATCGGATCACCAAAGCCGAGGAATTATATTCTTCTTCTTCTTCTCTCAGTCGTTGGACCGAGTCAATTGGAAGGGCAATTGCCTTCCTCCTCACCCTCCGAACTTGGGGCTTCTGGTCCTCTGACCGAGAGGCAACACTTTGCTTCTTATCTTTCCCCGGTTTCAGGACCGGGACTTGGTTCCTTCTTTACTGCTCGAAGGCCTCAAAGCGACATCCTTGGTTACACCTGCATGAAAGAAAATCAGTAACAAATAGAACACAAAGAACACTTCGAAGGAAACAAGAAGCAAAACCTTACCATGGTTCTTGGCCTCCCATCTACCATTAGCCAAATCACGCCAAGCACGTTCGGCATAAGAAGAAGTCGAGGCTAACTTCCGAACCCAATCCTCGAGGTCAGGTACCGCTTGTGGCATCCAAGGGGCAGCTGAATATGGAGAAAGACATCAAAACAAAATCGAAAAAAGATACGAAAAGCAAATAATAACCACTTACGGTCGAAATTCCATTCCTCAGGGAACTACATCTTCTCTTCCGGAATAAGGTCACGGGTCCTCACCCGAACATAACGAACCATACAACCCTGATCCTTGTCTTCGTCAATGCTCGACATCAAAGCCTAGCGAAGTCAGATCACTATACGCCATAGAGAAGGATGAATATGACCAAGGGTGACCTGATATTATTTTTAAAAATCAATGATCACCGGGCCGACGGGACCCAACGTGAAAGGATAAGTGTAAACACTTAAAAACCCCTCCACATGGGTGATGGCGCTCTCTTCGGGGGATGGAATTTGCAACACAACCTCGGGACCCCAACCGCAGTCTTTTCTAACGGCCTCGAGATGACCCTCCATTATAGAGCACATGTACATCGACACGTGCTCGCATCGGCCCAGAACGGATGAAGGATTTTCAACCTTAAAATCGATCTTCAGAGTGCAGGGGCCGGGAACATAGTCGTGAATAGACGGCTCCACCGGTGCCTTGTCGCCGGACGGCCGTGAAGAAAAAGCTTTCTCCTTCTGAGGTACAGTTTTTGAAGTTTTAGCCATTAATATGAGAGGAAGAAAGGCAAAGGAAAGTGAAAAATTGACAGCACCTAAAACTCTGGTGCAGATGGCTATAAAGCAACGAAGCAGAGGGAAAAGATAAGAGAATTTGGAAGAGTGAAGGCGTAAAAGTGGTAAAAGTTAGATAGAAGGGTTATTTATAGGCTCGCATCATGACGGTTCAATATCAGAGATGGCCGACCACCATCTGACAAGCATTAAATACCTTGAAAGACTAAATCGATGGGACAGCTATCACACACGTCATAATCGATCCTTGATAAAACGTCAGCTTGTTGCCCGATTGAACCGTCGAAGATCATGTTGATTCTCACCATATCCTTCATGAGAATCGAGGGGACTATCTGTACACGGTCAAAATAAATTTTCGCTTTCCTACGTTCGATCGAGTTTGAGTGACAAGAAATTGGAGTAGAATTTTAGGAGTGAGCTCCGAAGACAGTACAAACGAGCCTCAAGTCCGAGGGCTGTTCGAGGAGTCGGATCGATAATCTTATCGAGCCCATGATCAAATCGATCCGCTGGGCAATACTTCAAGGTCGGAAATGCGCCACGCCCATCCCAAAGGGCGAACTCGAGCCAAGACCGAAGGGCCGACCCAGTATCGAGTTTGAGCTAGTATCGAGTTCAAGCTAGTATCGAACTCACAGACAAGAGCCGTTACAACCGCCTCAAGAGAGAGAATCTTAGCGGGAATCGAGGAAGAGACAAATCATCATGGGTCTTCCACTATATGCTTTATTTTATTATTTTATTATTTTGTTATAAATAAAGTAATGACCCTCTATTATAAAAGGGGGATCCTTGTAAGCTAGGCACAGACAGAATATATTGGAACAAAAGATCTTTTCTCATATACAAAGATATCTCTGGTGCTTGTTTTACTTAATCTGATTCATTCTTTCTGTTCATCATCCTCATTCTCATAATCAAAATACTTGTATTGTTATCTTTATTTCAAAGGGTATTACATATCCTTAGAAATATACTAAATTTAACATTATCCGATTTTTCGGGTAAACAAGTATTAAACTACAGCACCAGTTCTCTACTTATAGTCGATCAATTAGCGGCCATTCCAACTAAAGTCGTACTTGAGTATTGCGATTTATATGTCGCATAGAAAGTTGCAATTTATATGTCGCATAGAAAGTTGTGATTTATAAGTCGCTTTTAAAGATAGCGATTTATAAGTCGCATTTAGGTATTGCGCTTTTGTTTATCCGTAAAATGGTACAGTTGAATATATACGTAGTTTATAAACAAGTGAATTAATTTGATCCTAAAATAATAGATGAATTAGACAAAAATGTAATACTTAGCCTTGAGATGGAGATAAAATAGCAGAAATAATAATTCCGGGAGCAGGGATTCTGGGGACAATAGCAACGATATCAGTAAACAAGAAGATAAAATTATATTGAGCTTTGAATAGAGTTTAGCATGTGTTTGCTAGTAAATTCGTGTCCTTTACAATGATAATAGAGCTCACTATTTATAGCTTTACTTAGGGAACAAGATCCTAGGATCAAGCCCCTCTTTAATGTCAATTATAAGGACCATTGAGGAATGTATAACAGTAGGCAGTGAATGCTATATTCTTTGTAACGGGTCGTGTACTTAATGCTGCAGAATATTCCTTATTAAATGCTACCGGGTGGCAGACATTTATTTTATCTTTGTGAGTATCATTCTCTCTGGTAACAGACGAGATTGTTGTGTTCGAATTCAACTATCTTCTGTCTTCGGCTCTACATATCATTTCCTCATGCAATCATTTAAGATAAATATATTTTACCCTATACGGATAGTCCCCCTACGTTTTGGTGGCATAACTTTGTGTCACCGGTAAGTTGGTAGAAAAACCTTCTTTGGTGGAAAATTCACTGACCCCCTCTGAAAAGTTTCTGACGGTTGATTAGACGCACGTCTCTCCGCATTTAATACCCCGGACACGCGTCATCCCATGATTTAGCATCACCTTTGCCGGTTATTGAGATAATTATGGCCATGATTTGATCTGCCTATACCTTTACTTATACGCATCAACCTCCTTCATTTATACTTCATAATACTCTAAATTTTCTCAAACTTTCTTTACTCAACTCATACTTCATCTTTAACCTTTCTTTAACTTTCTGTAACTTTCTTCTTTGAGAGAAAACCTTCCTTCAGAGAAAAAATGGCCTCTTCTTCTAGAAATCTTAGTTCTTCAAAGAATAAAGGTAAAGCTGATGATGTTGTTCCCCCTACGGTGAGTACCATCATCTTAAAGAGTCTAGTTACTACCAAAGATTTTGAAGAGAAGTATCCTTCTGCTTACCCGCATACGTGGGCTGTTAGCGTATACCCTTCTTCCATCTGTCCTTCCAGTATCCCTGCTGTAAAGGAAGACTACCATTGTCAAGATTTGGACATTATCGCTCCCGACCTGGCAGAGAGGATAACCTTACCCAAGAAGCGTTTTACGTATTTTTACATGTACCCCTTCACTTTGGGAGCGTTTTCTTTGAGTGGAGAGCTTGACTCCATCATCGTGGAGCTCTGCCTACGTTACCAGGTGTGCTTGGAACAAGTAAGTCCTTCCGTGTGGAGGATAATCGCTTGTCTTCGGCACCTTTGCCAGGAGACGGGAGAAGAGTTATCCCTAACTCGAGTGATGAACCTTTATTCCCCCAAGATCTTTCGCGGGGGAATGATAAATTTCAGCAAGTGTGGACACTATGCTCTACTATCCAGCATGGATGATGACAATGGCAGTTGGCGGATGGCACGGTTCATTTCAGTCGCCACCAATGACATCATCCTAGCCACAGCTCCATCCTTTCTAGAATTATGGAATCACACTCGTAAGTCTACCATTAGTTTTTTCTTCCGTTAAAGATAATTCCATATCATTATTGACCCTTATTCTTTTACTTATTTCAGCGATTTGGTGGGTTCCACCTAGGGTTGAAGGCTTGTACCAATAGGTCCAGAAAGTTTTGGATGTTACTATGCCCGAAACCCATACGTGGAAAGAATTGTCCCTTAAATACGGGCAGAAGGTCAAAAATCATGGCAAGTTGAACTCATCTTGTTTTTACCTTTTCATATAAGGAAGTTGTTTGACCCTTCTTCTATTAAATACAAGTCTACCCCAGGGCTTAGTTGTCGTCCCCGAGGAGGACGTTTTGGCTAATCCCGCTGATGCGGCGAGGCTGCTACGGGAGGCTTTTACACAAACAGGTATCTTCGGGCCTGCTTCTGGTGCAAGTGCTTCTTCTCGGAGTCCCCGACTGGAGAACAAACAACCAAAGAGAAGACGTTCCTCCACGGCCAGGGGAAAGAATAAGAGGGTAAAAAATGTCGCTCCCGATTCGTCTCCGGAAGTTGTGGTGGCGAGACCTCCACCCGGGCCGGTCGTAGACACCGTGATGATTAGGGGTGTACATAGGTCGGGTTGGTTCGGATTTTGCAATTACCAAATCACACCAATTGTATCGGGTTTTTAAATCTATAGACCAAACCAAACCCACAAAAGTCGATTTTTTTAATATCGGGTTTTCTAGGGTTTCTCAAAAACTTTTCCGATAAACTTGTGCTCCAAATATTTACACAATTTACACAACCATGTAAGTATAGTAATTTAGCTTTCCAAATGATATTTCTCCTGCCAACGCAAAAATACCAAAAAGATAAACTGCATATCATATTGCACTCTACATAAGAATTATCATCAACTTTTTAGAGTAGACTGTTACACCCCGGAAAATTTTGAAGAACTTAAGTATAAAGCCCGGTAAAATTTGCAAAGAAAATAATATTTCATGGTGCCGGACTAAGCTTATGTGTTAGGATTGTAGAAGCTCGCCACGACTCGGACTTTTTGGGCTGAACAATGCACGAAAAAATAAAATAAAAAAATTGCCGGAAATATGCATTTATGCGGTCCATTATGCGACCGCATAATCACTCTGCGGGCCGCATAATGGCCGCAGAAGTGAGCAGGTGAGGGCTATTCTGGAAGCAGCTATGCGGTCGACTATGCGACCGCATAACTGTTATGTGGTGCATTATGCGACCGCATAACAGTTATGCGAACCGCATAGTGACCGCATACACAGGCAGCTCTTTTGGCTATTTTGTAACCAAATATGTGACCGATATGCGGTCCGCATATCGGTTATGCGATCGCATACCTTGTTCCGGAGCTCCAATTTTGGGTTTTTAAAACTCGACCCTATTTCGTTAAATATACTCTTTGGGTCATTTTTGAGCTATTATCTGATATTTTAGAGTGAGAGAGGGTGCCCTAGAGTGAGAAGGTGTTCTCCAATAATTGTTCTTCAATTCTTGCCCAAGTTTTGGAAGATTGAGAAGGGAAACTCACTAGGTCTTCATCCTAGAGGTAAGATTATACACCCTAACCCTCAATTTCGAATTTTGTGTAGAAATGGATAATAAGCAAGATAATTTCTGGGCAAGAGGGTTGGTTATTTTACATGCATGTATTATCAAAGGATGTAGAAAGATTGTTGAGCTAAAAATGATAAAGATTGGGTTGTGGGATGATGAAGTCCTTCATAAAAAGGACATTGAAATCTTATGCACACCTAGTATTTGATAAAATGCTCAAGTGAGCTAGAATCATGACCATCTTCCTAATTTTGATTCAATTATTATATTTCTAAAATAGATTGAAGTTGCTAAGAATTTCGGAACGTTTTAGAGTATAAGGAAGCTCAAGTGAGGTATGTTGGCTAAACTCTTCTCTTAGAATTGAATCCCACGATATTCATGTAAATTATGTAAGTCCCGAGTAATTTATTATGAAACTGGCTATTCCGAGTAAGATTGAGTTGAAAGATATATGTTCAACAAGCATCCCAAATGCTTTATTCATGTTATGTTACCAATTGAGGATGTGTTAAAATATGGGCTGTGCATTAATAATGTTTCGACTTTAAGTCAAGTTCAAATGAGGGCTATTATGCCAAATTTTGTGAAATATCTCTATGTGCTTTACACTCTAAATTGCTCACATATGTACTACACACCTTGATTTGAATTGTATTTGTTGTTGATGATGATGATGATAATTGAAATTAATAAGGTGAGCATGAAATACTGAATATGGCCAACGTGCCAAGAATGATCTTATAATTATGGCCATTAGTGCCAATGAGATGAAAAGATGTGAAAGTAATACAAAATGCGATGATTGATATAAAAAGGTTGATGTCTCAAATAAGAAAGCCTAATCGGTCGGGTCGTGATCGGACACCATGCCGCACACATGGTGGTGATTTTGCTGGAAATTTATAATTTGAAATTGTGATTGTGGTCGATGTCCCTAATGGATAGCCTAGTCGATCGGGTCGTGATCGGAC
>AWOL01S0009256.1:32397-59261 GCA_000715115.1 Nicotiana otophora | reverse complement strand
ATCTTTAAATGGATGCAGGTGGTTTCACAGCAGGAGATATTGATCAGTGATAGCAGTACACCTTCTTCCCAGCTGACTCGGTGAGCCTCACTTCATTCCGGGGTCATGTATCTTTTGTACTTTATGTATTCGGTTTGAGGTATAGCCGGGGCCTTGTTGTCGGCATTATCATTGTACTCTTCTTTATCTATAGAGGCTCCGTAGACATAGTGTGGGTTGTGTATTGGTGCTGGGAAAGACAAACTACGTTATGTTATGGTTGTATTACTTGTTCTAGTTAAGACGACTAAAAACGATGGAACTATTGGTAATGAATTGGTATTGTGAACATGAACACCTTTTTGTCTAATTAATAAAAATATGTATTATCTTCATTCGTGGATGAGTTTAGGTAGAAGAAAATCTTACAGGCTTGCTCGGTCGGGTTCACTCGGTTGAGCGTCGGTCGCGCTCCTCGGTTTTGGGGCGTGACATAGACATTACACCCAAGAGACCAAAAAAAAGAGAATATATTAAACTCTAAGAAGTTGGGCATCTTAGTAGACATTACAACTAGAGGAGCATATTTCCAAAATACTTGTAAAGGCATAATGACCGCCCTTCTAGCCTTTGGGAGATATGATGCAGTCATATCCTTTCCCTTAGGATAAGTTTTGCAATACCTGAAATATTTGTAAATAATTAAATATTTTAGGCCCGACGGAAGGTGATAGATAACTTTTTATCTTTCATGACCAAAATCTCATCACAATAAAGGTCTCTACTTTATAAATTATTTTTTATTTTATACCAAAATGCTAACAAAAGCTTAAAGCATTGACCTGTCCAACTTCAATTGAACCTTAGATAAACAATTAGAAAGAGCATGTTGAAGAACTCCTCTCATATTTTTCCACTGAAAGAAAGGGAGAAAAGAGAATACTTGAACACAATAAAATAAAAGAATATTAAAAGCTTTTATTGAATGTGTATGTGAAGAACTGTAACGACCTGACCGGTCGTTTCGAGAGTATTAACCCCAATCCCCTATTTACTGCTTCCCCTGCCTTTTTCTGCTTATGTGACTTTCCGGGAGGTTCTGTTTGTGGTTTCGGAGTGATTAGGGATACTTAGTCCTTAAAATGGAAGTTTGAGTCTAGGATTTTGACCATAGTTGAAACTGTGTGAAGTCAACTCCAGAATAGAGTTTCGTCAGTTTCGTTAGCTCCGTTGGGCGATTTTGGACTTAGGAGCGTGTCTGGATTATGTTTTAGAGGTATGTAGCTGAATTAGGCTTGAAATAGCAAAAGTTGAATTTTTGGGAAGTTTGATCGGGAGTGGACTTTTTGATATCAAGATCGGATTCCGATTCCGAAAGTTGGAGTAGGTTCGAAATGTCAATTATGACTTGTGTGCAAAATTTGAGGTCAATCGGACGTGATTTGAGATGTTTCGGCATCGGTTGTAGAAGTTTAAAGTTTCAAGTTCATTAAGTTTGAATTGGAGTGTGATTCATGTTTTTGTTGTTGTTTGATATGATTTGAGGGCTCGACTAAGTTCGTATGATGTTTTAGGACTTGTTGGTATATTTGGTTGAGGTCCTGGGGGCCTCGGGTTGATTTCGAGTAGTTAACGGATCATTTGGAAATGTGTTGGATTGGCTGAAGTTGATGCACCTGGTGTAATCGCACCTACGCACTTTGGGCCGTAGGTGCGACCCTGCATAAGCGATTATGGGCCTGTCCAGCTGGGACCGCAGAAGCAGTCAGAGTCTCGCAGAAGTGGACTCGCAGGAGCGGAAGAAGGAACGCAGAAGCGGGCGTGCAAAAGCGGCACTTGATCACAGAAGCAATTTTTTGAGGACTTGAGTTAAGTCCGCACCTGTGATGGTTTATCCGTAGGTGCGGAACCGCAGAAGCAGTGAACCCCTCGCAGGTGCGAAATCGCTTGGCAGAAAAGGCTAAGTTCGACGGTTTTATTCCCTTTTCAATGTTGGGTCTTTGAGAGCTAAGATTGAGGCGGTAATTCAAGGGTTTTCAGGAAAAGCTATTGGATAACGATTCCTAACTCATTTATGGTTATATTCCATTAATTTATAGTTGAATTCATCATTTAATTAAAGAATTTGGTTGAGAAATTTGGGGTAACAATTTTTAGAGAAAGCTATTGGGTAATAATTTTGAGTTTTGATTATGATTTTGATATCGGATTTGGATAATTTTGGTACGAGTGAACTCGTAGTTGAATGGGTGTTCGTATTTTGTGACTTTTACCCGATTCCGAGACGTAGGCCCGGGTCGACCTTTTAGGACGATTTTCGAAATTCTTGTTAAAGTTTTGATTTCATTGATTAGATTAGTCTATTATAGTTGTATTTATGGCATGTAAGTGATTTTGGCTAGATTTGGGCCATTCAGAATCGGATAATCTAGGAAAGGGTGTTCTTACTGATTGATCTTCATTCGAGGTAAGTGGCTTGCCTAACCTTGTGTGGGGGAAATCCCCTTAGGATTGGTACTGTTGTGACACTTTTGTGATATGTGAGCGTTGTGTACACGAGGTGACGAGTGCGTACACTGGCTAATTGTTGTAAAAATATGGGTTTTCACTGAGTAATAGCATGTTACACTTTAATTGAGTTATACTAGCATGTGTAGTTACCTTGTTTAGCCTAGTTTCACATGTCTACGTGTCTTAAATGTTTATTTGAATTCTGTGCAGCATGCCTAGTTTAATTCCTGCCTTACTTGATTTGTATCAACCTTAGCTGTAGAATTGTTGTTGTTAATTGCTTTCTCCACTGATTTGAGCTGTGTGTTTACTTTTGGGACTATGAGGAGGTATCTCGGGAGATCCCCCTACATATTTACTTTTGGGACTACGAGGCGGTACCTCGGGAGATTCCCGTGCACATTTACTTTTGAGACTACGAGGCGGTACCTCGGGAGATCTCCTCGCATACTTACTTTTGGGACTACGAGACGATATATCGGTTGAGTATTTACTTTTGGGACTACGAGACGGTATCTCGGGAGTGCCCTTATTGATATCTCATTGTACTGTGTTGTTATTTCTCTGTGAATTTTTTCTGTTAAATTCTCCGTTTTTTTCTTTTTCATTTTATTTTTAACATATGTCTTATTATTATATCCCAGTAGGCCCTGGACCTGACCTCGTCACTATTCTACCGAGGTTAAGCTTGGCACTTACTGGGTACCGTTGTGGTATACTCATGCTACTCTTTTGCACATATTTTTGTGTGCAGATCCAGGTGCTTCTTATCAGCCCCGCAATTAGCTGAGAGTGCTTGCTACTGTACGGAGACTTCAACGTACATCTGCCGCATCCGCAGACCTCGGAGTTCCCCTCTATTCCCTCCTATTCCATTTACCTTACCGTATGTTTCTTAGACTCTGGTGTATAGAGATACTAGTCTTTCTTCTGTAGCTTGTGGCTTATGACTATCGGATTTTAGAAAAATACTGTGTATACCCGAGTGTTGGGTTTTGTACATGCCGAGTGGCATCTTATCATCTACTTATTATCCTGTTGCAGTTTATTGTTAATTTTACTTTTATTTCTATTTTTACGTATTTTGTTAGGCTTACCTAGTTGTAGAGACTAGGGCCGTCACGACATCTTATGAAGGGAGAATTGGGTTGTGACAAGAATTAAAGATATATTAAGGAAGAGTATATATCAAGGAAACACTGAAAGGCCATACTTAAAGGTTTTCCAGAAACAAAGGAAAGCCAAATTAACTGAACTTTAGTTAGAAATATATCCTATCATGGACAGATCAATTGCTTTAAGTATTGTAAAAAGTCAAATTTCTTCAATTTCCAAATCAACTGAACCTTAGAGAAACAATGTAATACAAAAGCTTCTTAATTGATTAAAAACCATGCACCGACTTTCTTTTAATTAATTACCTTGAAGTAGTAAAAATTCTAAAAAATAGTCATGAAGCAATTTGTAGTTAACTATCCATCTAATCAATCCGCAAAGGTGAGTCTGCACATTCTGAAAGAAAAAAAATAATTAACATATTTAATATTAAATAATATACAAAAATAACTATATTCATTAAGAATTGAATATAAATTATTACCTTCTTCAACTTGCTCAATTTTCTGGACTTACTCTAACATGTCTTCAAACTTATATTCCTTGGAAGGTGATCGTATCCATTGTTGAGTGAAAATAAGAGCTTCTACTATTTTTGGTGATAAAGAACTCCGATAAGAATCCAGAATTCGACCACCTATACTAAAGCGGACTCCGATGCAATAGTAGAAATAGGAATAGAAAGAATATCCCTTGCAATCTTTGAAACAATTGGATATTTACTGGATGAAACTTTCTACCATGCTAAGATATTAAAATCTTTGATCTTCACCACATCATCCATCAAATATATCTCAAGATCAGGCTTTTTTTAAATATTTCCCTCATCTTCCAAAAGTTTCTCCCACTTAGATTACAACAAATCACCAACTTCACTCATACTAGTATCGCCTCTACTATTGTCATTAGAAGCCTCAAAAAAGAATCATTGTAGTTATTATACAAGCGAGCTAAAACACTTACCACATCTTCAGACTTCAATCTTCCCAACAAAGAACCAAATGCATCGGTAAGAATGAATTTCACATACTTCATCTTGTATCTAGTATCCAACACAACAACAACAAGCAATAACATATTCATATCCTCAAACTTACCCCAATATTTCTCAAGCTTACTTTTTATTCTTCCCGCCATATCATTCACAATACGATCATCGCTTTTGGTATACTTTATAATAGCATTTCGAAGATTGAAAAATTCATGGAAGAAAGAGTTGGAACTTGGAAGTAGCATATAAATTGTCTGAAAATTTTAAAGTTGTCTGATAGAAAATGTTAAGAAACTTGATAAAAGCTTTCACATTCTTCCGGTCGTCTCCAGATGGATTTCCTCTTAAAGCACTTATTTCTCGACAATACTTTTGGTACTTATGGTCATCCACATACATTTTTGTAAAGGCTTTTTCAAATTTTACAGTTGTATCTAATATTGTATATGTGGAGTTCCATCTTGTTTCAACATTAAGACTCACAAGACCATGAGTATCTATCTTAGCTTTCTCAACAAATGACTTGAAAGAAGCAAACCTTGAAGGATAAGACCTAACATATTTTACCGCATTTCTTACACGAGCAATATGATCAATTTGTTCATCTAACCCATCTTTTACAATCAAGTTCAAAATATGAGCATTGCATCTAGCATGCAAAAACTCATTTCCAAGTATTACCCCTTTCCAATCATCAATACGCAACTTTAAATGCTTAATGGCAGCATCATTAGCACTTGCATTATCCAAGGTCACCGTAAAAAAGTTCTCAATGCCCCAACCAAATAAACATGCTTCAATTCCCTTAGTAATAGTCTCACCTTTGCGATCTGGTGTTGGAAAAAAGTTCAAAATTTTCTTTTGTAGATTCCTTTGATCATATATTCAATGTGCAGTGACAACCATATAAGTTAAGTTTTGGAGTGATGTCCATGTATCACTAGTGAGACATACACGTTGGTTCTTAATAAGATTTTTAAGTTTTTCCTTCTCTTCCTGATAAATCCTTAAACAATGTCTAGCAACAATTACGAGAGAAGGTAATTCAAAATTAGGTAAGGCTTTAACCATTAATTTCTTAATTCCTTCTCCCTCAACAACTCTAAAAGGTTTCTCATCAAGAATTACGAATTCGACAATCGCCCTTCTAATGTCATCCATATTATACACTACCCTTTTAGTAGCACCCAAACCACCTTCTAGCCACCATTCTTTGATAGGTTTTAATGTTGATTGTCTCTTATCAATGGCTCTAAAGGGAGATTTGTGACATGTAGCATTTAAATGCAACCATAACATAGTAGTCCCATTCTTGCTACCTGCAGTAAATATTTTAGGATAATAATTGCATTTTGCCTTACATTTACCTCCTTTAGCAATAAATTTGGAGAAGTGATTTCAAATATCAAAAATCTATCTACCACTATTTTCAGATTTAGAATTTTCTGATGGAGTCGTTCTTTCTTGCTTTTTAGGAGGAGTGAGTTGATGAAGAGTATCTTTACTTTGTTGTTGAGCTTCCATTGGCGAAGGATTATTGACAATCACCCCCGCATCTGTTCCAGAAGTTGTAGTTTCCATTCGGAGAAAACGTTCCTGCAAATAGAACATATTCAGTTACTATTTAACTCTCTTAAGATAAAAGAACGATGGAATGCAAGCTATGATAAAATTAAACTTCTCTATACTCAATATCTTTTTAAGTAACAGTATAGTGAACTCAAGTTAATCATCTAAGAGAAACAAAATGAACAAATGAATTTGACAATAGGGAGGAATACAATAGATTTGCACAAAAACTCGCTAATCGAAAAAATAAAACTGTTAGTTAATTAGGAAAAGGCAAAGCGTATGTATGCAGCTAAAAGAAAACATGTAAAATAAGAAAGGGAAGAGCCTTACCGATGAGAGCAAAGGAGAGTTGATAGGGTTTGAGCTAATTTGGTTTGAGCTAATTGGGGATTTTGGAATGGAAAGTAGGGTTTCTTGCCTTTGGAGAATAGGCAAAATGGTTTCAATTGTTTTATTGTTTTAGAACTAGTTTAGGACTAGTCTAGTTTTGCGTTAGGACTAGTCTTTGGTTTGAGCTCAATTATTCTTTTATGGGCCAGTCAAAAAAAATATTTACATGGGCTATAAAACCAACTTAAAATATTATGCTAAATACAGAAATTATAAAAAAATAAGAAATATTTATAACTTAAATTCTAATAAATATTTTTAGATATCTAATATATAAAATATGTATACATGTAATGTCGGATTGGTTTGGTTTCGGTTTGACTTTTTTTAGTTAATACCAAACCAAATCTATTATGGCCCGGGTTTTATTTTTTAATACCAAACAAAGTCAAACCAATCCACTAGTCGGGTTTATTTTTCGGGTTGACTGGGATTATCAGGTTAGTGCGGGTTATCAGTTTGGTTTGTATACCCCTAGTGATGATTGACGATGATGGGGAAGCCAACGAGGATGGGGCTTCTCTACATAGAAGATAACGACCTTCCTCAGCTCAACAGACTGCTCAATCTGTTGAGTTAGTTACACCAACCAAGGACGATGCCTCGACGCTCTATAGGAGTTTAAGATGGTGAAAAAAGCCAACTCCCGCTTTCAGGTCCCAGTTGTTGTGCCCGGTACCGTGAGTCAGAGTACTGGGTCCCTTCTGTCTTCGGTTGACGAGAAACCAACAACCAACATTGCGCTTGCCGCAACCACTTCTCATCCTTCTACGCCATCGGCTTCATCTCCTTCTTCACCAACTCTTTCTTTACCACCAGCAACTGCTACATCATCTCCACCGGCCGCAGTTGTTCGAGAAGAGGATGTTTCTCTCTCCCAGTCCCCAGTTTAAGGAAACTTGGGGCATAATTATGCCGCCCCCTCAAAAGATCTGCAAAGGAGGAGGAGTGTTACTCTTTCGGTCTCTACAGGATGCAATCTGCTATCCTGACCGGTGGAACTTGCTAACTATCCGAAGCCTTTGGCTTCAGAAAAAGATAGGAAAAAGATACAATCTCTCTCGGGAGAGTACTTGTTGAACAATTCTATGAACAACAATGCGGTGGTATATTCTTCGTTTCCATCGTTATCTCTTCTATCTTTGATATAATAGTATTTTGAGTTTGCACTTTTCGTTTTGCAGGCCAACGCTCTTGATTCCAATGGCCTCCAACGGTTGATTCGAGCTAAGGAGGAACTTACCTTCGAGCGGGATTAACTTTTGGCCGAGCAGGACCAAACTACTGCTCGCCTCCCAGAACTGGAAGCTAAAGCTGCTGGAGCTGTTGTGTTGGAGGCTCGGTTTTAGAAAAGCGAGCAAGAAGTAGAGACCCTTAGCCAAGATATCGCCCTGTTGAGGGTTCAATTTGAAGCGGCTAGGGCTAAATAGGCTGAATTCCATTGCATCGTTCTTGCTGCATCCGATCACGAGACTGCCTCCGCTGAAAGATTAAATAATTTGGAGGCGGCCTTGAACTCCAAAACTGAAGAGCTTGCTGTCTCCGGGGTGAAGTATGCCCAATTGGAGGACAAGTATAAGAATACCATTGAGCATAATAGACTTTTTAGCTCTACTGTCTGTGATCTCGATGTCAGCCTCCGGTCTATTGGTCCGCACAGGAAAATTATTTTGCCAAGGTTGACCAACTTAAAGAAGAACTCAAGCACCAAGCGGCTTCCCTCGTTGTTGAAAGAATATATGCTATGTACAGCATGAGGAGAAAAAACCTAAAGCGGGTGTCATTGACTTTGATGCCAAAATTGCTAAAGCCCGTGAGCTGGAGTCAACTACTAAAAGGAATCTTCTGGCATGCCTGATGCTACTGATTCTTCTGGTTCTGGTTTCGAATTCTCGAGAACTGAAGAGGAACCGGAAGGCGATGATGCTGAAGATCAAAATGATGAAGGCCAAGACATCGAGCCGGCACGGATCAACCCACTTCTCCTGGGGGCGCATATGCTTTTATTCCTCCGGGTTCTGGAGATGCAACAACTTAGTTTTTGATTTCTTTTTCCAGCTTTTGTACTTGTGCCGTTTGGCACATTCATTGTAAATAAAAACACTTTTTTGCTCAAGTATTGTGCAAGTTTTCCTTTGTGCGTACTTTCGTTTAAAAATTTATGCAAGTTTGATCTTTGCATCCTTTTTTGTTTAAGTGTTTTGCGCAAGTTTTACTATTTGCATCTGGTCATGCAAGGCTTTAGGTGTATTTTCAACTGAAAGCGTTTGGATTTTGGGAACAAGTTCTTCCGAAGTCAACCCTTTACTGTGATGGTTTTCATAAGAGAGGGCCCTATTATGTTTACGATACTCTATAAGAGGACATCTCCTGCTCATTACGACACTAGCATTTGAAGTGCTTGTTAAACTTTCAAATGATAAAATTAATTCATCGTTCAGACAAGAAACAAGATAGAAATAAAAGGACTTTACGTTACTCCTTCCATTTTCAAAAGTACATTAGCATTCGTTGCCCTAAAAGGAAATTGCCATTTCTAATAGCTAGCTTGTACAACTTGTTTCTACGAGGCTAGCCACGCAGTCCTCGGTCCCGATGATACAACTATGCTTCCGGGTTTCGTATTCCGGTCTAAGCGGCAGTCGTTGTTGCCGTATCATCATATCATTCTCCCTAGTGTTCGAACACGAGGAATGCGAATTTGAACACTAGAAGTTTTACACCTTTGAGGATTCCACTAATGAATTGCTAGATAATTTTCAGTTCACTAACAAACTTCACTTCCCCTTAGGAATTTATGCTACCGAGCCAAAGACTATCTAACAATTCCCTAGTGGCTTGCACTTGTGAACGGTCGAGTAATCTTTGTTCGATAGCAAACTTAACTTGCAGGTAGGAACTTTGCTATCGAGCAAAAGATTATTTAACCGCTACGGAGTGGTTCTTCGCTTGCGTGCCTTGTTATTAAAAAGGTCATATTGTTGCTGTTGAAACTTCCTTCATAGTATGCTTTCCATTGCTGCCTCGTTAAAAACCTTGCCAGAAAAACCCGACTAGGATAAAAATTGGACGAAGGAAAAAAGAGTGCAGCACATACTTTCAGTACATGTGATGTTCATTAGCAATAGTATCTCTTGAGGTGTGCCACGTTCTAGTTTCTTGGCAACTTTTCTCCATCTTGAATCTTTAACTTGTATGATCCTTTCCTAGTGACAACTGAAACCCGGTAGGAGCCTTTCCATGTTGGACCTAGCTTCCCTGCATTGAGTTCTCGGGTGTTTCTTAAGACCAAGTCTCCCACTTTGAAATAACTGAGGTTAGCTATTTGATTGTAATATCTTTCTATTCTGTGCTTTTGAGCTGTAATCCTTATATGCCAAGTCCATACGTTCATCAAGCAGCTCAAAATTGACCAACATTGCTTCATTGTTTGCTTCTTCATTCGCCCGGAAGTATCTCAAGGCAGCTTCCCCTACTTCCACTGGGATCAGGGCTTCTGCTCCGTATACAAGGGATAAAGGAATCTCTCCCATGCTCAATTTGGTTGTTGTTCTCTACACCCATAATACTCCTCGCAAATCCTCAGGATATTTGCCTTTAGCTACTTCTAATCTCTTTTTGAGATTTTGTATTATCACTTTGTTCGTTGATTCTGCTTGACCATTTGTGCTCGGATGGTAGGGCGAAGATGTGATCCTTTTGATTTTCAAGTCTTCAAGGAACTTCGTGACCTTTGCGCCTATAAATTGCGACCTGTTGTCGCAGGCTATCTCTTTTGGTATCCCAAATCTGCAAATTATATTTTCCCATAAGAAATCCACCACTTCACGTTCACCGATCTTTTGATAAGGACATGCTTCAACCCACTTAGAAAAATAGTTAGTTAAAATCAAAAGAAACTTTATCTTACCAAGGGTCGGCAGCAGTGATCTGACGATATTCATTCCCCACTTCATGAACGGCCATAGAGACAAAATTGAGTGCAATGGTTCTAATGGCTGATGTACCAATAGTGCGTAGTGTTGACACTTCTCGTATGTTTGAACAAAAGCTTTGGCGTCTTGTTCCATTCGGGGCCAATAGTATCTTGCCCTTACCAATTTTAGTACTAAGGAATCTGTGCCCGAATGATTTCCACATATCCCTTCGTGGACTTCTCGCATAACATAATTAGATTCGGAGGCTCCCAAACATCGGGCCAGCGGGCCTTGGAAAGATTTCATGTATAATTGTCCTCCTTTGAAACTATATCGTGCTGCTTTAGCGTGTTGCGCCCGGGATGCCTTGTGATCTTCAGACAACTTTCCGTGCTCGAGGTAATCAATGATCTCATTCCTCCAATCCCAGACCAAATTAGTCGCGTTTACCTCGTAGTAGCTATCTATGTCTAGAACCAAGTGCATACGTTGTACGGCCATACCGAGTCTGATCCCTTCATTTCCGTTGATGAGCCAAGATTAGTTAATGCGTCCGCTTCTACACTTTATTCCCTCGGGATATGCGTAATTGATCACTCCCGGAACCGAGCAAGTAGAGCCTGAACCTTCACTACATATTGCTACATGCATTCCTTTTTGGCTTCGAATATCCCATATACCTGATTTACTACCAGTTGGGAGTCACATTTGGTTTCTATGACCTCAGAATCTAGCTCCCGAGCCAATTCGAGCCCATCAATCAAAGCTTCATACTCTGCTTCATTGTTAGTAAGAGGAACAATTCTTATAGCATGCCTTAGGGTTTCTTTCGAAAGCGTGGTTAATACTATGCCGAGCCCAGACCCTTTTACGTTGAAAGCTCCGTCCGTAAATAGGGTCCAAACTCCTAATGTCGATTCTGACACCATCACTGCTTCTTTGGTTGCCAAAGGTAACAATCCCGGACTGAAATCAACCACAAAGTCGGCCAAAACTTGTGACTTAATCGCAGTCCTAAGTTTATATTCTATGTCAAATTCACTCATTTCGACGGCCCATTTGGCCAGCCTACCCGAAAGTTTGGATTTATGAAGGATATTCCGCTGGGAAAAGGTGGTCACCACAACTATCAGGTGACATTGGAAATAAGGCCTTAGCTTCCCAGCGGCGACTGCGAGGGCTAAGGCCAACTTCTCCAAATATAGGTAGCAAGTTTCTACTCCTATTTAACTTTTACTAACGTAATAAATGGGAGATTTCATACCTTCGTCCTCACAGACTAAAACAACACTTACCGCTTCTTATAAGACTGCTAGGTAGATTAACAGTTTTTTGCCTTCCTCAGGCTTCGATAATAAAGGAGGACTTAACAAGTACCTTTTCAAATCCCGCAAAGCCTGCTGACATTCCAGGGTCCATTTGAAATTGTTCTTCTTTTTGAGTAACGAGAGAAATGATGGCATTTCTCTAAAGACCGAAAATGAACCTGCTCAAAACAGCCAATCTCCCCGTGAGCCTTTGAACCTCATTTACACTTGATAGCTAGTCTGTGATGTCTTCGATGTCTTTTATTTTATCGGGGTTAAGCTCAACCCCCCTTTGTGACACCAGGAATTCCAGGAACTTGCCGGAGCTGACCCCGAATGCACACATCTCGGGGTTAAGCTTCATGTTATGGTCCCTTAGGATGTCAAAAGTATCTTGCAAGTGTTTAAGATGATCATATGCGTTCAAAGACTTAACAAGCATATCGTCTATATAAACTTCCATGGTTTTTCCTATTTGTTTTTCGAACATTTTGCTTACGAGCCGCTGATAAGTGGCTCCGGTGTTCTTTAGCCCGAAGGGCATCACATTATATCAATGCATTATGAACAAAAAAATTTTCTGATCCTCCGGGTTCATTTTAATTTGGTTGTACTCGGAGTAAGCATCGAGAAAACTCATTAGCTCATGCCCGGCCGTTGCATCAATCATTTGATCAATGTTCGATAATGGGAACGAGTCCTTTGGGCACACCTTATTTAAGTCCTTGTAGTCTACGCACATGCGAAATTTATTATTCTTCTTTGGAACTACTATGTTAGCTAGCCAGTCTGGATATTTTACCTCTCGGATTGAACCGATATCAAGTAGGTGAGTTACCTCTTCTTTGACGAATTTGTTTTGGGCCTCAGCAATATGACATTTTTTCTGTCTTATCAGAGAAATGCTGGGATCCAAGCTAAGCTTGTGTATGGCAACTTCCGGTAGGATACCTGTCATATTCGCATGCGACCATGCAAAACAATCGATGTTAATTTTAAGAAATTCAATAAATCTAGACCTTAGTTCGGGTGCAATTCTGTCCCCAAGTGGAATTTCTTCTATAGGAACTTTTCGAAGCGACTTGCTCAAGCTCTTCTGTTGTGGATTTTGTTGCATCCGTCTCTTTTGGTACCTGGAAATACCTTGGCACCTAATAAGATTCTGACGCCTCTTCCCTCTGGTTGACTTCGCTTGACTTGGGAGCAGGTGCCGATTCCTATAATTGATATGCCGCATGCTCATTCCCTTTGCTACTAGAGACTGAGATTGCATTCATCTCCCTTGTTGTTGGTTGGTTACCTCTTATTTGTTTAATTCCCTCTGGAGTTGGAAAATTTAGCAATTGGTGATATGTTGATGGCACAAATTTCATCTCGTGCAACCATGGTCTTCCCAGGATCAAATTGTAGCCCATATGACCATCCACTACCTCTAAAAAGGTCATCTTCTCACCCCTTCGGCATTCGTGGGCAGCAGGATCTTTCCTCGGGTTGTCACGCTTGCTAGGTTAAACCCGGCGAGAAATTTTGTGGCCAAAATGATGCTTCCAGTAAGCTTGGCTTGCTCCAATACCTCCATTGTATAATGTTGGACGAACTCCCTGGATCTACCAGGAAACGTTTGATTTTAAAATCTAATACATTTAAAGAGATTACCAATGCGTCGTTATACGGTAGAAGCAATCCATTTGCATCCTCCTCTATGAAAGTGATGTTGTCTTCAGCGACTTCCCGAAGCCTCTTGCTGTGGGTTACTGACACCTTCGTTTTTTTTGCCGCCGAGAATGTAACCTCTTTAATCTCGTTTTCCCCAAAAATCATTTCGATCGTCAGGCGCAGGTGATCTTCTCCTACTTTTGAGGGCTCCATGTTATCATGATTATGAGCATAATTGTTTTTAGGCCGGTCACTTAAAAATCCCCTGAGATGGCCATTTTTCAGCAGTGTCGCCACCTTTTTGCGTAGATGCCTGCAGTCTCCGGTCCGGTGACCATTTATCCCATGGTATTCGCACCACAAATTAGGATCCCTTTGGCTGGGATCAGATAACATTGGCTTTGGGAATCGTGTTTCTTTAATGTTCCTTATAGACAACACCAACTCTACTACACTGACGTTGAAGTTATATTCTGAAAGTCTAGGGTAGGAAAAATCTCGAGAACCTAACATTTACTTGTCCTGTAGCGACTTGTTGTTTCGACCCCGATCAGTTCTGCTATCGGTAACGAACCTATCCGCCGACCGAAAACCTCTTCCGCGACCTTTGGCACGTTCATAGGGCAAAAACCGGCTCCTTGAGGACTATTGATATGTGTCGAAATTGTCTTTTGATTTCTCTTTATTTTTCTCCCGGTCTCGACCCTTAACCGACGCTGGGAAACCAAGCTAATCATCCTCAAACCTTATCTTTGACTCATATCGGTTGTGAACATCCACCCAAATTGTCGCATGGAACTCGAGCAAGCTTTCTTTCAACTTTCGGAAAGCATCAGAACTTCTCGGATTCAAACCCTTGGTGAATGCTTCAGCCGCCCATTCATCTGAAACGGCCGGTAGCAACATCCTTTCCTTCTAGAACTGGGTTGCGAACTCCTGTAGCAACTCGAACTCTCCTTGTGCAATCCTGAATATATCGGCCTTTAGGGCCTGCACCTTTTTGGCCCTGGCATGGTCCTTAATGAATGAATTTGCGAGTATCTCGAAGGAGACTATATAATGCTCGGGCAAAAGCGAATACCATGTCAAGGCTCCCTTCGTGAGAGTCTCTTCGAATTTCTTCAGCAAAATCGATTAATCTCGTGGGGAGCTAAATCGTTCCCCTTAACCCCATTGTATAGGTGGTGATATGCTCCTGAGGATCTGAGTCACATCATATTTATGCACATAAGGCATTTTAAACCGCTTCGGGATCAATTTTGTTGTCGTGCTTGGTTTGTACGACAATTGAGTGTACTTATTTGAGTCCAGCTTTTTCAGCACTAGTGGTGCACCTGGGATTTGGTCTATGCGGGCGTTTACTTCCCTCATAAACCGTATGAGTTCGTTTTTGAAGGGTCGAAGACATTGTTGTGACCGGATCAGCTCCCCCCAGCCCCATCAAAGTCGACCTCGTCCCTCGGGGTGTAGTTGTCGACCCTCTGCATTATTTGATTTGCGGGAGCACCGGGAGGAACTGGACCTCGTCCATTCGCGTTATTGGAAGCACCCGATAATGTCTGCTTCAGCTATGTCATAACCTTATCCCGTCGTGTGAGATGGCCTATGATGGCCTCTTGTTGCTCCTGCAAGACCCTTACCGTTTCGACGACGTACTCCTCTTCAGCATCATCAGGAGTCGCTTCTCGAACATGTCGCGGGTACCGACTGCCGTGGACTGGCGTGGCCTCGTTCCCCTCATTGCAGGTATCTAGGGGTGTTCACGGTTCGGTTTGGATCGGGTTTTTTCCGAAAAAGAACCAAATCAAGTAAGTCGTTTTTTCAAATTTTGGAACCAAACCAAACCAATTAAGTCGGTTTTTTATTGATTCGGGTTTTGTCAGTTTTTTGATTTTTTCGGTTATTTATTATTTTTTTCTTAAATATGTGACATATGCTACCAAACACATATTCCGGCGACTACATTTTCAACATACATTTTCAATATCAAACCAATTGCTCTTTGAGAAATCTATCATTTACCAAGATATATTGATGATAATTGAACCAAATAGTAATGAATAATTTTAGGACCCAATTAAAAATAGATTATTTTTAACATGAAATATATTCTTGTACTTAGCAAAAGAAAATTATCAATGAAACTAGATTGTCAAGTGAAAGAACTAGATTATTATAATAACAAAAAATTAGACTAAAAATACAAACTATTAAAATGTAACATAAAATTTTAAAAACTTTGTATAAAAATATACACATATATATAAGTATAATAATAAATTTTAAATAACTATTTCTATACTCGGTTTGGTTTGATTTTTGTCGGTTATTTTTTTATTATAACCAAAACCAAATCAAAATTGGTCGCTTTTTAAAATTAAAAACCATAACCAAACCAAACCGAAAAAGTATCGATTTTTTTAGTCGGGCTGGTTCGGTTTTCGGTTTGGTTCAGTTTTTTGAGATTTTATGAACATCCCTACGGGTATCACTGATTGAATCCTCGTGCTGAGGCTGATTTCCTTGGGCCTCAAGGTTGTGTGTGTTGTTAACACCATTATCTGCCATTTTCTATGATTGTTTTTGCTAAGAATAAATAATCAAACACGTTAGTAAAAGAGGCAAGGACCAACTTAATTACACAAATGTCTAAGCCCCACGGTAGGCGCCAAACTGTTTATCCATAAAATGACACAATTGAATTTATACATGGTTTATAGACAAGCGAATTAATTTGATCCTAAAATAATAGATGAATTAGGCAAAAATGTAATACTTAGCCTTGAGATTGAGATAAAATAGGAGAAATAGTAATTCCGGGAGAAGGGCTTCCGGCGACAATAGCAACGATATCAGTAAATAAGAAGATAAAATTATATTGAGCTTTGAATAGAGTGTAGCATGTGTTTGCCAGAAAATTTGTGTCCTTTACAATGATAATAAAACTCACTATTTATAGCTGCACCTAGTGAACAAGGTCCTAGGATCAAACCCCTCTTTAATATCAATTATGAGAACCATTGAGGAATGTGTAACGACATGCAGTGAATGCCATATTCTTTGTAACGGGTCGTGTACTTAATACTGTAGAATATTCCTCATTAAATGCTACCGGGTGACAGACATTTATTTTATCTTTATGAGTTTCATTCTCTCTGGTAACAGACGGGATTGTTGCCTTTGGATTCAACTATCTTCTGTCTTCGGCTCCACGTGTCACTTCCTCATGCGATCATTTAATACAAATATATTTTATCATATACAGCTTTATAAGTCGCATTTAAGTATTGCGATTTATAAGTCACATTGGGTACTGCGATTTTTAAGTCACATTTGTGTTTATGAGGCCGCATTTGTGAAATTGCGATTTATAAATCGTGTTGGGTATTTATAAGTCGCATTTGCGAAATTGTGATTTATAAGTCCCATTATGGGATTTCAATTTATAAGTTGCGTTTTCAAACTGCGACTATAAGTCGCATTATCGGATTGCGATATATAAATTGTATTGTCATTGTGATATATACGTCCCATTTGCAGACTCTTCAAGCTCAAACCTCTCTACTTCAAGTTTTCTATTTCTCCATGCTACATCTTTATCATTTAAGGGAGCAAACACTTATTGATGTCTAAGCAACTAGCCTATTACTCTTTAACATGTACTGTATACAAGTCTTGTGAACAATGTCACTCTCATTCCTGCCTATTCTACTCTTCTACTATATACAAGTACTTCCTCTCATAGCACTTTAGAACACTGAGTGACTTCTTCACCTAGTTTACGGTTAAATGAATGAACCGCGGGAAGTTTGTGTGAGAGAATTGGTTTGACTGTTATAACTATTACGGAATGTTTATGAGATATTAATGAACATGGCATACTTTTATTTATTAACAATATTTTCTGGTTCGTCCGATGTAATCGTCCTTATTGGGTAGAACGCCTTCCACTATGGATTATCAGCCGACTTGAGCATCAAAATATTTTTTTTTTACAAGAAAAAAATACTTCTAACAAAGAAGGGTCCACAACCTATATTCGAGCTGTTTATGTGCATGATTTGAGTTAGATGTGCTCTTTGCTTTAGGTAAGTGAAAGTTGATAAATGTCTTCAGTGTTAAGACTTGATTTTGCGTGTGCTTTATTCAATTGATGAGAAAGAAAATGTAGTTTGAATGAGGGCAGGCGGACTAGCTCACTATACACCAAGTTTTGAATTTTGGGACACTAAGAGCCCGTTTGGACATAAGAATTTTTTTTTTTTCAAAAACTTTTTACTTTTTTTGAAAATCAACGTTTGTTCATAAAGTTTTCAATTTTCACTTGAAGGTGAATTTTGAAAATTTTCGAAAATTGAAAAACCTACAAAAGGCTGTTTTTTAAAATTTTCACTCAAATCACTCACAAAACTTTAAAAAATAACCCAAAATTATATTCATGTCCAAACACAACTCTAAATTTCAAATACCATTTTCACTTGAAAAATTTTTCCCCCTATTTTGAAATTTTACAATTCTTATGTTCAAACGCCCACTAAGAGTTCGTTTGGACATAAAAAAAAAATTTACTTTTTTCGAAATATTTTTTACTTTGTTTTTTTCGAAATCAATGTTTGGCCATACAATTTTTAATTTTCACTTGAAGATGAATTTTGAAATTTGTCAAAAATTTGAAAAACTCCAAAAAGTTATTTTTCAAAATTTTCACTCATATATTACTCACAAAACTTTAAAAACAACCCAAAATTATATTTATGTCCAAACACAACTCTAATTTTCAAATACGATTTTCACTTCGAAATTATTTTTCACTCTTTTTTGAAATTTTACATTTCTTATGTCCAAACGCCCACTAACTCTTAGTCCACATCAAACATTTGATGGCCATAAAACTTTTTTCATATTATCCTCTTCTTTTGTTATTATTTTTTTAGTTTTGATTGATAAATATTGCACGGGACGTCCTATTTGGTCGCCCCCATTTAACCTATACCCACTTTTAAAACAATTTTAATTTGTACCCATTTTTTAAACAACTTCAGGCCTCTTTCTCCTCCTCCTTCGTCTTTTTCTTCTCCTTCTTCTTCTTCTTTCTTTTTCGAGTGGCAATAATTTTATATGATGGTTGTGAATATATTTTAATGTAGTTTATGATATTTTTACAAAAAACAATTGGTCGCAAATGTCAATATTTTACCTTTTACAAAGAATTATTGGTTTCTCTTCTTCTTTTCATAGTAAACATTGTACATAGTTGGGTAGCTAGGTGAATAAGTGCTGGTGCAAACGTTCTATTGAATCTAGAGTGCTTAATGTGAGTGATCAAAAGTGATCGTTCTTTTATGACTCATAAAATGTTGCTGTTCATTTCTTGCAAATTTGTAAGAATAGTATAGTGCCAATTTGAAATATAATACTGCTTTAAGGACTAGATATCTGTTGATATAATGTAAACATGCATATTCTTATCTTGCCCGTTTCTAGACATAGCAATATCAGAGAAACAACTGAAATTAGTTTCAGTTGCTGCAATTTAATTTTGTAAGAGCTCCTAAGAATGCTGAAGTTCAGCAAATATAAACAAAAACTTCAGTTCCTATAATGCTGAAGTTCAGCAAATACAAAACAAACTTCAGTTCCTAGAATGCTGAAGTTCAACAAATACAAAACAAACTTCAGCTCATAGAATGCTGAAGTTCAGCAAATACAAAACAAACTTCCGCTCCTAGAATACTGAAGTTCAGCAAACATAAAACAAATTTCAGCTCCTAGAATGCTGAAGTTCAGCAAACATAAAACAAATTTCAGCTCCTAGAATGCTGAAGTTCAGCAATTACAAAACAAAAACTTCAGCTCCTAGAATGCTAAAGTTCAACAATTACAAAATAAAAACTTCAGCCAAACACTTGCTGTAGTTTTATCGAACTGAAGTTTACCATTGCACTATGAACTGAAGTTTGCGTGATTGCCTTTGCAAGTCAGGCCAAACTTCAGGCAAAAATATCTGAAGTTTTACTTTGATAAGGCTACACTTCAGACAAAACATTCTGAAGTTCAAACTTCAAACATAAATTTTTGCTACTTCAGGCCCGTATGTCTGAAGTTACCCAAAAAATGGGTACGCTTGTAATTTATTTTGCAAAGCGGGTATAAGTTAAAAAGTGACCCAAAAATTGGGTATAGATGCAAATTCCCTTTTGATTGTTTCCTTTTCTCTTTTGATATTTAGGCCCGTTTGACCGTATGAAAATTTTCACTTTTGTTTCGATTTTTTTTCCCGCAATTAGTGTTTGGCAACGAAAAATTTTAAATTTTATTTGTAGTTGAATTTCAGAATTTTCGAAAATTTAAAAAACTCCAAAAAACTGTTTTCAAAATTTTCACTTTAAATCACTCACAAAAATTAAAAAACAACTCCAAGTTGTATTCATGTCCAAACACTAATTTTCAAATATTATTTTTCACTTGTAATTTTTTTTTTTTTTTTTTTTTTTTTTTTTTTTTTTTTTTTGGAATTTCACAATTCTTATGTCCAACTTGTAGGATGAATACGTCATTATCCACTTTGTTTCAGTTTTTTCTTGATGATTGTTCCATCTTAAAACTCATAAAAAATGCAAATGTATTTCTATTAGAGAAAATAAGTTTACATTTAGTACTTTTTTCCCCTTTCAAATTCATCCTTGCTGCTCCAATTAGTGAAATGCTAATTAAATGAAAGTTTAAGCGAGAGATAAAAATTCTTATGATTAATTTTATTAAACGTATCATGTATCTAAACTTTAAAGATGAACAATATATTAACATAGGGAGAAGGTTGAGAAAGAATTTGGACATCCAACTCAGAATTTTAAAGCAATGGGTTGAGTGATCCAATACCCTTTAAACCTTTGTAAATGGACAATTGAAACGCTATGTACAATTCCGTTTTAAAAAAGAATTAAATATTTTTATCTTTGAAAGCAATTAACTTTAATTTTTTATGTTTTAATTCTAATAACGATTTAGAATTAGAAGCCACATAAATCTAAGACATAATGGTATACGTTTTCAAAATATTTCTTTCTTTTTCGAAACTTATGCTAATTAAACTAACGAATATCACATAAATTAAAATGGATAGAACAACACCAAAGATTATCATGGCATGTTAAATACCTCTCAATATTTAACTAGTGGTCTTACGTTCCATCCTGAAAACAAAGTCGTCTTTGATAAGAAGGATTTATTCTAAAATGAGATTCTTGACACGAATTCGAATTAATTGGACCCCAAAAAATTATCGGAACTGAGTGAGAAATAAAAAAAAAGAATCTTTATATAAATAGCCGGTATCCATTTCCAACCAAAATGTTGTGAGTTCGAGTCACTCCAAGAACAAGGTGTGGAGTTTTTGGAGGGAGGGAGCCGAGAGTCTATCGGAAACAGCCTCTTTACCCAGGGTAAGAGTAAGGTCTGCGTAGACACCACCATCCCCAGATCTACTAGTGAAATTATACTGGGTTGTTGTTGTATATAAATAGCCAGTCGAGCTCACTGTTTATCTTTTCTAACTAATATACATAAATTATACATTAATTATATATTGTTATACACATATTATATATAACTACATAAATATTATATATGTGTCAACTGTTTTTAGTTTAAGCGACTAGACTATTTCAGTAAATAAACAAAAATCCCTACCTCTCTTTTAACCAACCAATTGCACCATGTGCCATCATATGCAACAATGATTGCAGCTTTCTATCAGCACAACAAACGAAAAACATAAATCATGTGCACAATACTGGACACAAACAACAGTACCCCTTACGTTAACAAATCATAATTGACACCCATCTTCTTGGCCAATAAGGCCTCTATTTTCAAGAATTAAACAAAAACAGTGGAAAAAAATACCTTCTTTATATATTCCCTCACACTCCATTTCACAAAAATTTTACCAAGAAATGTCAAATCTCAAGTGGGGTTTTCTTGTTTTTGCTCTATTTTTCATTACTGAGGTTCGTTTTGGTAGTTGTTTAGTAAATCCAAATGTAGTGCAAAAGCAATTAGATAAAGTTACTAAGCTTCCTGGTCAAGGGTTTAATGTAAACTTTGAAAATTATGCTGGTTATGTTACTGTAAATGAAGAATCAGAAAGAGCTCTCTTTTATTGGTTCTTTGAAGCTGTTGATGATCCTTCTTCAAAACCTCTTGTTCTTTGGCTAAATGGAGGTTGTTAACTTATCCCAAAGTTTTGCCCTTTTTTTGGTTTGATTAAATTCTTGTTACATTTTCTTGTTTTTTTTTAGCTTGTGTTATGCTGGTTTTGGTTGTTTTCTTGATTCTTTGTTTGTATATAACTCTCTTGTTCTTTGGCTTAGTGGAGGTTTGATTAATAACTCATCCCCAAGTTTTGCTCTTTTTTTTGTTTTATTGCATTCTTGTTATATTTGCTTGTACTATTTTAGTTTGTGTTAGGTTGGTTTTGGTTGTTTTGTTGATGCTTATGTTGTACTATATAACAAAAATTGAAGAGCAGTGGTGGAGCTAGGTTGAAGAAAGGGGATTTGTTGGAAAAAGGGATATTTACACGAACAGACGGCCATATTCATTATTTACTTTTTTTCTAGCCATATACATAGATTATACGAGTATTATACACAATTATACACACATATTACATAAATTATGCATATATTAATGGTTATTTTTAGTTTAAGCGGTTGGGTGGACGGCTATTTGAGTTAATGCTTCTTGGAAAAATATACTCTGCAAATAGGGTAATAATTAATTCGTGTTTTGGTTATATTGTTGAATCTGTTGACATAAGAGAAAATGCTAGTGAAGTGGCAAAGATAAAAAATTGCTGCTTTTGCATTCTTGTTACATTTTCTTATTTTCTTTTAGCTCATGTTAGGTTGGTTTTGGTTGTTTTATTTGATTCTTTTGCTGTATATGACAACTATTGAAGAGCAGTGACGGAGCTAGGTTGAAGAAAGAGGGGAGTCGTTGAAAAATTATACTGTGCAAATGGGCAAAAACAAATTTATTTGGTTATATTTAAGTTGTTGAATCCCCTTGTCATTAGAGAAAATTCTAGTGAAGTGGCAAAGGAGTTAAAAAATTGCTACTCTTGAATTCCCTTGTATAAATTTCTGGCTCCGCTAGTGTTAAGTAGTTATCAATTCCCATATGCTTGAAGTTGAACGATCATTTTCCTCTTACAGAGATTTATTACATGAATATTTCTTGGTTGCTCAATGTGTTTGATTGTGTCAATGATTTGTTCTCATATTGGTTATGGATTCTTGCAGGACCGGGATGCTCGTCGATTGCCTATGGGTTAGCTGAGGAACTTGGGCCATTTCATATTGAGAAAGATGGGAAGACCCTTTATTGGAATCCTTACTCTTGGAACTTAGGTATGTTTCTCAATACCTCTTCTTTCTTGCTATAAAAAGTTATGCCAGCTTCTGAGTTTTTTTGCATTTCTAAGCTCTCTCATCAAAATATCAATTATGAGATATATAATATACATATGAGGCCTTTTCATGCCATTCACTTCAGCGCTTTCGACCTTAATAGAAAAACTTTAGCAATGGAAACATAGAATATGGTGACAGGCAGAACCTTATAGTTCTCAGATTTCACATGTGGTTGTAAATGGTCCAATCTGATAAATAAGGATTCTCTCTCATGGATTTGGTTTTTTGGATTATCAAGGAAGCTTAAATTTACATTGCTGGATCATCAAGGCTTGTTCTGTTTTAATGGAAATGACTAAACAGAATCTTCAATGGTTATATTTGTAAATTCAAGGGAAATGACTAGCTGTTTTGTTACCTTTTATTTTCTGGGGGGGTTGACTGGATACCAACTTTCTTGAGCCAAGTAATGCTGTCTGTACGATTCTCTTGTTATGGATTTTACTCTTATTGTACGGGTAAATCAGTGATGCCGCTAGGCACAGATGAAGTATGATTTGGATTTTGAGTTTGATTAGTTTATAATATACAGATTCTTTGACCTAAAGATTTTACCTGGCCTGACTTGAGTAGTTACTGGCAACCGGTGTTTCTCCAAACAATTTTAAAAGGATAGCAAAAAACTAAATTTGCATGATCACAAGCAGGATTAAGTCAATCACTCTATAGTGCTGCTGCAGTTTTTGTCTGAGACACATTGCTTCTGAAGTATGTATAATTTTGATATAATTCTGGGAAGTAGCGTTTTAGGAACTCATCAGGACGGAGTCTGACTCGGTATCTGTTTCTGCAGCTGCAAACCTGTTATTTCTTGACTCTCCTGTTGGAGTTGGTTATTCCTATTCAAACACTTCATCGGATCATCTCAACAATGGTGATGCTCGGACAGGTAATAAATTGACCTTTTAAGTTATTTCCCTGAGGTTATTAATCATATATTTCTGTATAAATGTATTAAATTTCCTTCAATTGTTGCATTACAGCTGCGGATTCCCTTGCATTTTTACTGAAGTGGCTTGAACGATTTCCAGAATACAAAGGAACAGACTTTTATATTACAGGAGAGAGCTATGCTGGTAAAATTAATTTTCCAAGCTTCCCGTAAAATTTCTATTTCGAATCATTTTCTGGTTAGCTGTACTCAGTGCAATATGGTTAGATACCCTAGTCGATTGATGGTGACCAAATTTATCGGGTTCGCTGCAGCAAAACAAGTACCTAGTCATCAAGATGAAATTACATGTCTCTTATTCTTGCACAGGAAATTCTTTAAATATTTCAGGAATTCGATTGCTTGTATATATTAGTATATAGATGAAGTCGTAAAGATCCTTTACTAGCTAATAACTCATTAATTGAAGTCATTTGCTCGATGCCCTGATTGACAGTACTACAGATTCAAGCACTGGTTTGTCTCACTTGCCTAAAGAGTTGACAGAAAGTTTATAAATCCCTATTCCAAACAACTAAGTAGAATATTATTTACATTACGCCAAATCTTGGGCAGAAGCGTCCCTTTGAGTTGATTGATTTCAAGTTGTTCGTTGACGATTCACCACACTGCCACTAATCTTATACTAGGTAGTGTTATTATTGTTGTCTGTTTTTGATAAATATCTTTCTTCATATGATATACTGCGGCCAATATTTTTCAGTATTCAAAGATGCCGAGATGACAGCAACGATCTAGCCTCTTAACATTTGATTGTACTTTATGCAAGCAAATATGTTTCCTTGATATATTCTAGTTCTTTTCTGTTGGTAGCTAAATTCTATTACTGAAACAACTTTGGTTTTACTTATTCCTGATTGTGGACCAGGGCATTATGTTCCTCAGCTAAGTCATGCTATTGTGAGGTACAACAAGGGTGTAAAGAAGCAAGTAATCAACTTAAAAGGTTTCATGGTATGCACGCCTGTTTTACAACCCGGTGCATAAGATTATCAAAGATGAAGCATTTGCATTTGTGTAGTTTAATACTAACACTAGGTAATGAGAATTGCAGGTTGGAAATGCTTTGACCGATGACTATCATGACCACTTAGGACTATTTCAGTTCATGTGGTCAGCTGGAATGATTTCCGACCAAACATTCAAGCAGGCGAATGCTTTGTGCGACTACCAATCATTTATAAGACCCTCAGAGCAGTGTGATAAGATTCTGGATCAGGCTAATGAAGAAGTTGGAAATATTGATTTCTACAGCATCTTCACTCAAACATGCACAGCCAAGTTTAGTATACTTAACCACTTGCTCAAAAGGAGCAATGTAAGTGACTAGAACTTTACTCTCGCTTTAAGTTCAATGATAAAGGTTTAACTCTATTCACTTAATGTTTGTTGTCATGGTTGTTTTGGAGTGCTAATGTTAATGAATCCTAGTATCAGGAAAGTCTAAGTATCAATTAATATTTTTCAAAGGAATGAATTTTGGACGTAGTGCAAGTAAATGACAGATTACAGTGATGAGGTGAATATCTTTGGAGGACATCTTCAACTCACCTCTATCAAATTTCAAAGCACTGTACTTGCTTTTTGTTGGTCTGTTCTTTTATCTCATTGTCAAATGTTGTCAGTGTATTCGATTAGAAAAAGAGTGTATGGCATGGCAAGAAGTGAGAGACACTTCTTAGTTCTTACAGATGTTGTAGAAAAGTGATAACCATGTGAATACTGTTAATGGCTTAACTCAAAAAAGTTTGACGTCAGTATAATTAATATGGAATCGCAGAAGAGCGAGATTTATGACTTTGGCAAGAGTTAGATTTGTCTTTTATGGAATATCCTAATGGGGGAAGACAAATGGTTTACTTAAAATTGGCGTTCCAAACTGCTAATGTACGATAGTTTTTGGATTTGATACTCATTTTCCAAGCTTTTAGAGGTCATTGCCGGCCTATAATTGTGAAGGCGATGGACTGGAGTAGTAAACTATCATTAAATCATACTTTCTTCTATTTATTTCCATTTTCCTGGATGATGATTGAGATGTTATCAGTAGGCTATCTTTTTAGTATAGACCTCTTAAATGATGACAATGTAATTGTTGAACTTGGATACCATGCTGAATAGAACAGGAGATTAAAATGTTGAAAAAGATTTAACCAGCACTATTTTGATCACTGATAAAATTTCATGCCGTTAAATAGAGGGTGGGCCATCTCAGAAGAAGCTATGATCCATGTACAGAGCAGCACTCCGTGATTTACTTCAATCTTCCTGAAGTTCAGGAGGCTCTTCATGTTCATAAGAGAAACTCATCATTCAAATGGGTCGCTTGCAGGTATTTTCATTTTGTTCATTGAGTGGATATCTCCTCAAGATCTAGGGGGATTCCTAGTCGCAATGTTGTAGCTACCCGAAAGTTGGTATTTGGAACGAATGAACACGGTTTAAAGTGGTTTCAAAAGTTGAGGGCGCGGTTGCCTTCTAAAAGAAAGAAAAAGCTGAAAGTCTATGGGGCAAAAAAAATGTTAAAGGTGTCTCGTGCTATTTCCTTGTTGTATAAGAGTCAAAAATGCATTATTCTGTAGGTTAATTTACTCAGTGAGCTCCATTGATTTTCAATTGTAATGTCTTAATTTATACTAGGTAGCGCCATATATTTACTCATTTGCCTTGCAGTGACGAAGTATCCAGTGGTTGGAAGGATTCTCCCAAGACAGTGCTGGACGTCTATCGTGAACTGATACAATCAGGCCTTCGTATTTGGGTTTTCAGGTGTGCTTTAATCCATATACTAAGCTTTTCTTGCTCTTCTCATGTTTACTTGTTAAGTTGGCAAGCATTGAGATTTTAGGATGTAAAAAACCAGTGAATGCGTTGAATGGGCCAATATTTAGTTTCACAATTTGACTATCCACTCTGAAGCCGTACGTGTAAGAAAAAGAAGGCTGTCAATTAGAAAAATTCACAATCACAAAGTAACCATAATTGGGAGGGGCGGGG
>AWOL01S0009256.1:0-29421 GCA_000715115.1 Nicotiana otophora | reverse complement strand
GGGGGGATAAGACTGCCGAAAAACAATAAAAACTGTTCTATTTTTTTTTTGTACCATATGCTTTTCTGGTTCTTGATTATGATTTGAATTAGATTTAAAAAGGGTATAAAACTTAAAATAGCATGTTGGACGCATTCCAATGATTAATATAGGAACCTACAATTGGGAGTGCATTCACAATTCTGATAGTATTCATTTATTTTAATGCTAATCCTGTCTTACAATTACAAGATTACATTCTCCATATATGCCAATTATTATCATTGACTTTAACTATTATGAAACTTTTACAAAAGAACTTAACAATTATTTAGAAGAGGAAATGATTTTTGAAATTCATGAGTTGATTGAAAGAAAATTACCTTTAATAAAATGTAAATAGATTGAAAGAAAATACTACTCCGGAGTAGCCATAAACACAGATGCGAGGGAGAAATATTTTTTTTCTTATAGTTCTTGGCAGGGGAGGGAGGTGGATATAATATGTCTGCCCCCTAAAGAAACACGTCCATGGTTACCCCCAAGGAAAAAGAAAAAAAATGAAATGCTGGTTTGTTTCCCTTGTGCTTTTATTTTTTTTGGTATGACGATGTCATGAGTTAGAGCTTAAAATGGAGAAAACGAGAAACATGGCCAGTGAGTAGTCATATAGCTGACCCCAACTTGTTTAGAACTGAGGCGTAGATTGAGCTGGAAGAGTAGAAGGGGAATCTTACTCGGTCTCTTCTTGTCTCATAGTATTAAAGCCTTAATCCATCCGGTTGTTTCATTGCCTACTATTTGAGAGAGAAGGAGAAAGGCAACTTTGAAGCTCCAAATTCTTCTTTCATGTAGTGGTACAAACAAAGTTGACAAGTACTAGTGTTAAGGATGTTAGGGGGTAAAGTATGATTAGAAAGCTAAACTTGGTGTCACTTGAAACATAGAAATCAAGTGATTTCTTCGTATCTGTCTAAGCCTTGGTGGACAGGGTTACCTAGTGTACCTGTTGCTGGTGGGAGGTAGCAGTGGAATTAGTCGAGGTAAGTACAAGGTACCGCGGACACCACGGTTATTAAAAAAAAAAGACTAGAGAATTCAAAAGCTTTGTTATATACTCGAGACTGCTCGCAAACATCATTGCCTGAATTTCTTATACTTGTGAAGACTTTTCAATCATGCACCTCAAAATGTTTTTTCGGCATCTTGTAGACTCTTTTTCGGCTAACCAAAACTGACAAAATGCTGATAATGCAAGGATGTCTTATTATTTTATTTTTTGGTAGTGGTGACACAGATGCTGTGATCCCAGTTACATCAACCCGTTACAGCATTGATGCTCTAAAACTGCCAACAGTTGCTCCCTGGCGCGCATGGTATGATGATGGACAGGTATTCTTTTTGCTCAATCTTGTTGTCCTTTCCATTTTGAGTCTTCTAGAAGTACCTCAAATTAGATCTGTCTATAGCTCAAGCACTTACTTGTTTCTTGATTTAGTATCAATTCTGATCGCCCCACGGTGTGGGATTAGACTGGGTATGTTGTTGTTGTAGTATCAATTCTGATTGCGTCAAACTACTATCATACTAAGATTAATGCATAAAACAGGTCGGAGGATGGACACAAGAATACAAAGGGCTGACATTTGTTACTGTAAGAGGTGCTGGCCATGAAGTCGCTCTGCATAGACCGAAACAAGCTCTCACTCTCGTCAAGTCATTCTTAGCAGGATCATCAATGCCTAGCTTGGAACTAATTAGTGACTCTTAGTTCTGTCTTTTCTTTTTTCCGAGCTGATGCTTGTTTATCTCGAGCTGGAGAAAGCTATATCTAGATGAACAAAAAACAATTGTTACATCGACTGCAGCTACCTGCTCGATATTTTGTAAAAACTCACTCGTCAACACGTTTCTAAGTTGTAAGAGTTTATCAAGGTTTATCTAATGCAAGCATGAGCATACCTTCCTATTATTTCATTAGGAACCAAAGTTATGATGCTTTCTATCTTTTTTTTTTGTTTGACCATAGGATATTCGAAAAGCACTAGTTATTCAGATTCTTAACCTTCACGATGTTGGTTCTGAAAACTCATGTTCTTTTATATGCTTGAACGCAATTTTTATAGACCAATATTACACGTTCTACTTAGTTTATTCTATTCAAGTTCTACTTACTATTTAAGTTATTAAAATCAACTAAAATTTTGCTTATAAAATTTGGTGTTGGATAAAAATTGTGCTAAACGTGTAATCATCTCGTGTTTCAGGTAGGGTTCGAGAAATGCTGCACCCCAAGGAATGTGATGTAGGCAACCTACTCGGATGTAAGCAAAAGTAACTGATTTCATAGCTTGAACCCGTGACCTATAGGTGCTAACTTTACTATTGCTTCTAGTTTCCCCTTCAATCACTTAAATATCGAACAAATCAAAACAAACTATAGGACAAGTACTAGAAAGAAGTTTTACCTAGAAACTAATATTAAAATAGTAAACATTCTTATATCAGAATTCTAGAAAGAAACTAAAATAGCTTCCAACTGCAATCTCAATTCATAATTCTGAAAAATAAATAAATAAATTAACAAGATCAAAAATATAACTTTAATTGGAGCATCTATTTGGAAATCTTGGTGTGATCTCTTGTGTAAATGACGACGACAATTGGTGGATATTCACATCTTTACAATTAACTTCTAATTTCTTCGAATTGTATTTCCCTTTTAAATCCACTTTGAAAACTCCATATTCACGTGTAGAAGTACTCATCTCCTTAGCAACCTGATTGCCCTCTATCTTGACGGATAAATTACTAAAAGTCACTTGTATCGGCATACGCTCTCCTTTCTGTTGATGATAAAGGCCTAACGTATTTACCCAGAGAATATTTCCCTCGTAGGAAACTGAAACCACCATACTTTTGTACTCAACTTCACGTGGTGCACGATTCTCGACGACGAAATTGATAGTCAAGTTTTGAGCAGAAAGGGATGAATAATAAGGGATTAAAGATGATGAGGAAATATCAATGTTAGAAGCTGTGATTCCTTCAATTGAAAATTGTGGATATTCAAGGGAAGTTTTATGGGATTTGATTGTCCAAATAAATAAAGCAAATATCAAACCGATCAAGAGGGCTGCAACCGATACAACTTCTCCTAACACATCATCAGAATTTTCAACATTTTTTTTCCCATTGGATTGCTTATTGTTGCTTTGTTCTTTCTTTAAAACCATAAATTGACTATTTATGTCTCAAGTTTTGTGAGGAAATGCTTCTGGGATGATCGTCATTGAAGAAAATGATCACACAATTTAAGATGGTATATATATCTAGGGTTTAAGGCGGTGAGAATAAGAACTAAAATCTAAGGGTTAGGGTATACTATATATATCGTGTTCACCTCAGTTTAATATTTTTGTATGTAAATTTTTAAATATTATTCTTTAAAGAGGGTACGTACATGTATAGGGTTCTGCATAGTACAAAACCTACTTTCAGTAGAAAATAAAAACCTTTTCCAATATGATTTTGACAAAAAAACTATTTAGAATTTGTATTACCAGTTGATTTCATATACCGAATGATTAAACAAAAAACGACTAATTCAGATTCTTAACCTTAACGCAGAGGCGAATCCAGGATTTAAATTTTATGAGTTCAAATTCAAATTTTAAGTGCAAAATTTTAGTCGATTTCAATCACTTAAATAGTAAAAAGGCAAGTCTAGTGCACGAAGAATCTCGTGTTTCACGTAAGGTTCGAGAAAGGCCGCACCCCAAGAGATGTGATGTAGGAAACCTACTCGGATGCAAGGGTCGAACCCGTGAACTATAGGTCACACAGAGTTAACTTCACTGTTGCTCCAAATCTCCCCTTCAATCACTTAAATATTGAACAAACCAAAACAAACTATAGGACAAATTGGACAAGTACAAGAAAAGTTTTACCTAGAAACCAATATTAAAATAGTAAGCATTCTCATATAAAAATTCTAGGAAGAAAATTAAAAAAGGTTTCCAACTTGCAATCTCAATTCATATTATGAAACAAATGTCTTGCTAGCTGTTATTATAAGATTTAAATCTAGAGAACATGAACATATAATGTCTAGTAAAAAAAAATTAACAAAATCAAGATTTATATATAACGTTAATTGGAGCATCTCTTTGGAAATCTTGTTGTGATCTCTTGTGTAGTTGAGGACGACAATTGGTGGATCTTCACATCTCCACAATGAATTTCTAATTTCTTCGAATTATATTTCCCATTTAAATCCACTTTAAAAACTCCATATCCACTTGTAGAAGTACTCATCTCCTTAGCAACCTCATTGCCCTTTATTTTGACAGGCAAATTACTGAAAGCCACTTGTATTACGTTCTTCTTTATATTGATGATAAAGATCTAACGTATTCATCCAAAGAATATCTCCCTTGTAGGAAACTGAAGCCACTATACTTTTGTACTCAATTTCACGTGGGGCACGATTCTCGACGACGAAATTGATAGTCAAGTTTTGAGCAGAAAGGAATGAATAATAAGGGGTTAAAGATGATGAGGAAATATCAATGTTAGAAGCTGTGATTCCTTCAATTGAAATTTGTGGATATTCAAGGGAAGTTTAATGGGATTCGATAGTGCAAATAAAACCAACCATCATACCAACAAAGACGATCACAGAAAATACAAGTATGACTACTAATAAATCATCAGAATCTTCAATAAATTTTTGTCCATTGGATGGCTTATTGTTGCTTTGTTCTTTCTTTAAACCCATAATTTGGCTATTTTTGTCACAAGTTTTGTGGGGGAATGGTTGGGTCGATCCTCATTGAAGGAGAGAGGATCAAGAATTCACGATAGTATATATTTCTAAGGTTTAAAGAGAGCTAAATTTAAGGGTTAAAGAGGGTACATATATATACAGATCTGCGTACAAAACCAACTTTGAATAGAAAATAAAAAATATATTCCAATATGAATCTGACTAAAGACCTATTTAGAAAATACAAACCTATTCCATTGCATCTTTGTGCTCACACGAATTTGAATTTATCGTGCCAGTAGATTTCGGATACTGAATGATTAAACAAAAAACGACCTAAATATAGAGGCAAGTTTACAAAAATATGTCACTTTTGTTCCAGAAATAACAACACGATAAAACTTAGGTTACATATAATTCTTGGAAGGTTCATCAAGAAAATTATCAGTTGATCCTAAAAACGGACTATAGGTATAGGAATGATCAATAAAGTAATACAGATTTATGCTTTTATTCTGCTATATTTACAGATTTAACTCCTCAACTTCCTAGTGACTCTAATTATTTTTCCCTTCTCAAGAAGCCGGTGAAAAAGGATAGGTAATATTTTTTCCATTTACCAAACTTTTGATGGGCAATATATTAGATGTTGAACTAACTTATTTGGATGGTTGTTACGTATCATTTCATAATGTATTGTATTGTACTGTATTGTATTGTAGTTTAGAGTGCTGCATTGTATTGTATTGTTTGGTGAATACAACATTTGGATAGATTGTATCGTTTGTCACCGTCACGTATCAACAATATGAAAAATAAACTTGCAATATTACTAAGAAAAATAGAAAACGACGTAAGCATATTATATATAAAAAATAAAATAAAGAATAAAATATGATTATTTAATAAATAATAAGAAATGGCAAGATGGGAAAAAAGAGGTAACAACGCCCTTTACCTCCACTTTAAAAACTCCAAATCCACTTGTCCTATTTTCCTTAGCGATGTTATAAATATCATAATCATGTTATAAATATCATAATCATCCATTATCTTGAAGGAAAAATTACCAAAAATTACTTGTATCGACGAACGCTCTTCTTTCTGCTGACAATAAAGGTCTAATCTGTTCAACCAAACAATATTTCCATGGTAGGAAATTGAAGCCTGCATATCTTTATACTCAACTTCACCGTCATCACGATTTTCGACGACGAAATTAATAGTCAGGTTTTGAGCAGAAAGGGTTGAATAAGGCCAAGGTGAAATAGTAATATTAGAAGCTGTGATTGCTTCAATAGAAAATTTGGGAAAAGATTTCTTAGTAAACATAACACTAAAAAAAAAGTTAAACCCAAAAACAAGAAAATAAGGAGAAGCATTAAAAGAAATATTATTAGTATAGAAATAGGATACCTTTTGAATTGGAGACCACAACGTTTGTTTCCACAACATTCATCTTGGTTTTGTTCGTTGGATGAAACATGAATAACAGTAGAGGGATTGGTTCTTTCTATGTTTAAACACATAACGTGGGGGCTAATTTCACAAAGTTTAGAGAGGGAATGATTCCAATTAGGGTTTAATTAACAACTATTATAGAGAATTATAGTTATAGTGAGAAAATGATTCTAATTAATTACTCCCTTAATTAGGGAAAGATTACACAAATAGGTTACTTTAGGCCAAGAAATAACAAAACCCTAAAAACTAAGAGAAAAACTGAAGGAAAATTAAAACTTAGGTTACTTTGGAGGCGTTTGGACATACATATTTTTTGCCTTTTCCGGATTTCTTTTTTCTTCTTTTTTTTTTTCTTTTCTAAAACGTATTTGTTCAACGAAAATTTGTAAGCTCCCATTTGGACATAAAATTTGGGAGCTTTTTTTCAAATTTTATTTTTAAATATCCGCTTGTTTATAGATTTTAGTATTTTTTGGCTGATTATGAAAACAAAATCTTCAAATCCCAAAACATAGCTCTAAAATAGTTTTTGAAGTTTTCTACTCACAAAATTTCAAATTCTTTTCAAGTAGAATACATGTCCTAATACAATTTCAACTTTCAAAAATCAGTTTTCATGTCATCTTTAAAAACTCATTTTTTCAAGTTTCAACCAAATCTATGTCCAAACGCTAGCTAAGTTTTGGAGATTTTTTGGAATTGAGTCTTCAAAAACCAAAAAGCACCTTTTCACCTTTTCGGAATTTGTTTTTCCCCGTTCATAAAACTTCAACTTTTTTCAAGTAAAATATATGTCCAAATACAACTTTAATTTTCAAATACAATTTTTCAACTCAACTTCAAAAGTTCTGTTTCAAAATTTATTTTGGTATCTATGGCCAAACGTTTACTTAAACTACAAGTAACAGGGAATATCAACTATAAAGGATGTGGTAGATAGATGAGATCCCTCCTGCCTTAACTTTATCTAATGTTTTGTGAATAAAATACTTAGTTTTAAGTTTATTTGATTTGTGCTTATTAGCTCTTTAATATAAATAAATAAATAATGCACATTCATATGCTGATAAAAACAAATAGTTCTACTTATTCAAATTTCATATTTAGAGACAACATCTTAATAATATACTCATTTTCAGACGTCTTAGTGGGCGTTTGGACATAAGAATTGTAAGATTTCAAAAAAAAAAAAAAAAAAAAAAAAAAAAAAAAAAATTCAAGTGAAAGTGGTATTTGAAAATTAAAGTTATGTTTGGACATGAATATAATTTTGGGTTGTTTTTGAATTTTTGTGAGTGATCTGAGTGAAAATTTTAAAAAATAATTTTTTGGAGTTTTTCAAATTTTAGAAAATTCCAAAATTCATCTTCAAGTGAAAATTAGAAATTTGATGGCCAAACACTGATTTCGAAAAAAAGTGAAATTCTTTCGAAAAAAAATGAAAAAATTCTTATGTCCAAACGGCTCTTAGTCTCCAGATAAACACACGGAAAGTAATTATGGGCATTACAATACAATATTAATTTTCTTTTTAAAAACATATTACATTGTTCAAAGAGTTCTTAAAAATACATTTCGAGAAAAGAATTGTGTATTTGAGTTAGTCGAGAAAATATTTTTGGGAATATTTTTGTTAGTTTTGTGAAAATCTACCTTTGATGTCTCCGGTTTCCAACTTTTTTAGTTTTTGAAAAGTCCTTAAAAATCATTTTCGGCAAATTGATAGGCATATTTACAATTAGAAAGGGAATGCTTAATCCTTTATGCTCTTTCCTTGTGCTTATCAATACTATCTTCTGCAGTTATATTTCTAACCTTTCTCAAAAAATTGTTATAACATTTAACTGTTTTATAATTGTGGAGTTTGAGTTCCCTTACACACGATTATTTCGTTCTATACTTATTATTATTATTTCCAATCAGTATAAGTACCGAGTAATTATAAATGAACAACTTTTACAAGACAAGTGTTGTGAACAACTTCAATGCTATCTAATAGATTGAAGAAGGTACTGCCAGAAATCATTTCAGTTAATCAGAGTGCATTTGTAGCAGGGAGGTCTATCGCCCAGAATGTACTTATCTGACAGGATTTTGTTAGGCTGTATAACAGAAAATATACTACCAGTAGATGATATGCTTTGCAGATGATATGGTATTATTTAGTAGAGGGGATTTCCAGTCTGTTCTCCTGATGCTGAGGGGACTAAAGACATTCTCCAATGCCTCTGGATTACGCACAAATACAGCAAAATCAAATATCTTCGGTGTGAGCATGCAACACCAATGTGAGGCAGACTTGCTAGAGCTGTCTGGCTATGCAAAAGGCACTCTGCCTTTCAGATATCTTGGAGTACCAATCTCAGCGAGAAAACTACTAGTGGAATAATAAAAAATGCAATTAGTTGAGCAATGCGGTTGTAACCGCAATAATAAAAAGAGTTGTGTTGAACAATCTTGTGTCAGTTGCGGCGGTTACTATTAACAACAAAAAAGGCCACCCCATTGCATATTACGACGATTTTGATATTCTATAATGGCGGATTTTTGGGAACCGCTGTAATATACTTGTGGCGGACGGGATTATGGCGCTTTCTTAAGCTGTCGTAATTGAGTATTCTGGCGGTTTTAAACTGCCGTTAAACTCAAAAATAATCGTTACAAATAATATTTTTTTTGTAGATCTATATATACGAGTTTTGCTAACCTACTGTATAGTTGTAGTGAGTTTTGCTAATGTACTACATAGTTGTAGTGTGTTTTGCTAACTTATTACATATTTTTAGTAAGTTAGCATTGTATACAACTTTGCATTCATTTTTTTGCCCTTTTTAAAAATAACAACAACATACCCATTATAATCTCACACTATGGAGTTTGGGGAGAGTAGTGCGTACGCAGACCTTACCCCTACCTTGTGAGGATAGAGAGGTTGTTTTCAATAGACCCTCGACTCAGGAAAGCATAAGCACCACATTAATAAAATATAGACACGAAGAGATAGTATCAAAAAGCCATAAAAAAGCAGAATAAAAATAACAAGATAGTAAGGTGATCAACAATGAAAGAAAACAACGGTAAGTCATAAAAACATATTACCAATAGAAAGCAAGACTGCGTGCGAATACTACTGCTATGAATACTCTAGACTACCTACTCTACTATCCTGATCATCGACCTTCATACCTCGACTTGGTTGTAGTTCGGTATGCCCATAGAACTCCGGGTAATTCCTCGGGCCAGTTAACTTTAGCCGCTTCCAAGCTTTTCTTGAGGTTTTGAATAATCACTTTGTCAGTTGACTCTGCTTGACCGTTTGTGCTCGGATGATAGGGTGAAGATGTGATCTTATTTATTTTTAAATCTTGGAGGAACTTTGTAATTTTTGCGCTAATAAACTATTGCCCATTGTCGCATGCTATCTCTTTTGGTATTCCGAACCTGCAAATTATATTTTCTCATAAGAAATCCACCACTTCGCGTTCTCCGATCTTCTGATAAGGACCTGTTTCCACCCACTTAGAAAAATGGTCGGTCAAAATTAAAAGAAATCTTATCTTTCCGGAAGACGATGGCAGTAGTCCGATGATGTCCATTCTTGTGAGATACTAATTGAGAGACTAACAGTACGAGTAAGGAGCTGAGGAAATAGACATCTCTCTTATGCTGGGAGAGTGATGCCAATTAACTCAGTCCTACTCCGTGTTCACAGCTACTGTGCATCCATTTTCATTCTACCAAAGTCAGTGCTCAAGGGAATCTCTACAATATGTAGAAATTTCCTATGGGATGGCAAGGTGGTAACAAATAGACCCCCTCTTGTGGCTTGGGACCTAGTATGCAGGTCAAATAGAGAAGGAGGACTGAGAATAACAGAGTGCCAGAGATGGAATAAAGTTGCAATAGCAAAATACGTTTTGAGCATTGCCCAAAAAGCTGACAATCTGTGGATCAAATGGATTAATTAATATCTACTTAAAAGATACTGTTTGGTGGCAATATGTTCCACCACTTGATTGTTGTTGGTACTGGAAAAAGCTCTGCACTACAAGAGATACATTTGCACCTGGTTTTGTGATAAATGATTGGCTAAAAACTCAAGGCAAATATACAATGAACAATGGCTACAAATGGAGAATGGGGGAGCAGGAGGATTGGCCTTGGTGGAGATGGGTATGGAGCAAAGGAAATATGACAAAACACAGTTTCATCTGCTGGTTGGTGTTGAATAAAAGATTACTAACAAAAGATAGACTATACGGGTTGAGCATTAGTCAAGATGACAAGTGTGTAATATGTGGTACCAACATAGAGACCATAGAACATCTGTTTTTTGAATGTGCATTCTCCCAGATTTACCTACAAGGTATAATCAACTGGACAAGGAGTGGAGTGCAACAAATGGACATAAACGGGATATGGAGTAGACTAGCAAGGAATACTAAAGGTAGAAGCTGCAGGGCTTTTGTCATTGCAACTATGGCAGCACTGGTCTATCATATTTGGAAAGCAAGGAACCTGGCTTACTGGGAATCCAAATTACCACGACCTGAATTTGTGATTGAACAGATAAAACAAGAGTGAAAAATGAGGAGAAGAATATTCCTCAACATGAAGCAGGGCAACAAGGAAAGGGAGTGGCTGAGCAATACACTTAGCTTGAATTAGAGAGTTCATAGCTTACATGTTATAGATATTAGAAGCAGATGTAAAGTTATATATGAAGCATAGAATAGGAAATTTAGAAGGAAACTAATAGGAAAGGCAGATTGTAAGTAGCTGAGAATACTGTAATGGTCGTGGAGATTAATAAATTGTTTCTTCACCAAAAAAGTGTTGTGAAAATTAACACAACAACAACAACAACAACCCAGTATAATCCCATTAGTGGGGTTTGGGGAGGGTAGTGTGTACGCAGACCTTACCCCTACCCTGGGGTAGAGAGGCTGTTTCCAATAGACCCTCGGCATCCTTCCCTCCAAGAACTCCCCACCTTGCTCTTGGGGTGACTCGAACTCACAACCTCTTGGTTGGAAGTGGAGGGTGCTTACCATCAGAGCAACCTACCTTGTCGTGAAAATTAACACAACAACAACAACAACAACCCAGTATAATCCCATTAGTGGGGTTTGGGGAGGGTAGTGTGTACGCAGACCTTACCCCTACCCTGGGGTAGAGAGGCTGTTTCCAATAGACCCTCGGCATCCTTCCCTCCAAGAACTCCCCACCTTGCTCTTGGGGTGACTCGAACTCACAACCTCTTGGTTGGAAGTGGAGGGTGCTTACCATCAGAGCAACCTACCTTGTCGTGAAAATTAACACAACAACAACAACAACCCAGTATAATCCCATTAGTGGGGTTTGGGGAGGGTAGTGTGTACGCAGACCTTACCCCTACCCTGGGGTAGAGAGGCTGTTTCCAATAGACCCTCGGCATCCTTCCCTCCAAGAACTCCCCACCTTGCTCTTGGGGTGACTCGAACTCACAACCTCTTGGTTGGAAGTGGAGGGTGCTTACCATCAGAGCAACCTACCTTGTCGTGAAAATTAACACAACAACAACAACAACCCAGTATAATCCCATTAGTGGGGTTTGGGGAGGGTAGTGTGTACGCAGACCTTACCCCTACCCTGGGGTAGAGAGGCTGTTTCCAATAGACCCTCGGCATCCTTCCCTCCAAGAACTCCCCACCTTGCTCTTGGGGTGACTCGAACTCACAACCTCTTGGTTGGAAGTGGAGGGTGCTTACCATCAGAGCAACCTACCTTGTCGTGAAAATTAACACAACAACAACAACAACCCAGTATAATCCCATTAGTGGGGTTTGGGGAGGGTAGTGTGTACGCAGACCTTACCCCTACCCTGGGGTAGAGAGGCTGTTTCCAATAGACCCTCGGCATCCTTCCCTCCAAGAACTCCCCACCTTGCTCTTGGGGTGACTCGAACTCACAACCTCTTGGTTGGAAGTGGAGGGTGCTTACCATCAGAGCAACCTACCTTGTCGTGAAAATTAACACAACAACAACAACAACCCAGTATAATCCCATTAGTGGGGTTTGGGGAGGGTAGTGTGTACGCAGACCTTACCCCTACCCTGGGGTAGAGAGGCTGTTTCCAATAGACCCTCGGCATCCTTCCCTCCAAGAACTCCCCACCTTGCTCTTGGGGTGACTCGAACTCACAACCTCTTGGTTGGAAGTGGAGGGTGCTTACCATCAGAGCAACCTACCTTGTCGTGAAAATTAACACAACAACAACAACAACCCAGTATAATCCCATTAGTGGGGTTTGGGGAGGGTAGTGTGTACGCAGACCTTACCCCTACCCTGGGGTAGAGAGGCTGTTTCCAATAGACCCTCGGCATCCTTCCCTCCAAGAACTCCCCACCTTGCTCTTGGGGTGACTCGAACTCACAACCTCTTGGTTGGAAGTGGAGGGTGCTTACCATCAGAGCAACCTACCTTGTCGTGAAAATTAACACACTATTAAGCAATTCTCATTTAAAATCATAGGAAGAAATATTTTCATTCCAACAGCAATCTCAATTCATATTCTCAAAAGAAATGTCTTTTGCTGTTACAAGATTGAAATAGAAAGAACGTACACATGTCTAGTGAAAACAAGGCTAAAAATGATCAAGAGAGAATTATAAAGCTAAAAATTCAACAACTCCTTATATATAATCTAATAATCGAAAACCAAGCCAATCAATCATCACAAATATATTTTTCGTAGTATATCCAGGTTGAACATTTTTGTAGCAATCTTGTCTCTTTTGTACTTGACGAAAATTGGAGTTTCACATTTCCACAAGAAACTTGTAAGCATTCCCATCCATAAATAATACCCTTGATCTGCACTGTAAAAACTCCCAAACCACTTGTTCTATTTTCCTTAGTGATGGCATTAATAACTTCATCATCCCTTATATTGATGGGAAAATTACCAAAAGTTACTTATATCGACGTACGTTCTTTTTTCTGCTGACGATAAAGGTCTAATATATTCACCCAAATAATATTTCCTCCATAGGAAATTGAGACCATTACGTTTTTGTACTTAACGTGATGAGAACTAGGGTTTTCAACGACGGAATTGATAGTCAAGTTTTGAGCGGAAATTAGGGATGATGAATTAGGCAATGAGGAAGAAAAATTAATATTGGAAGCTGTGATTGCTTCAATAGAAAATTTGGGATAAGATTTTTCGACAGGCGTTTCCCATGCATAAAGCAAATAAACTAAGCCTATCCACATGAAACAGAAAGCAAGAATGAGTAGACATGTACCTTGAAAATTTTCACCATTGTTTAGTCCATTGGAGGGCTTAATTATTGGCTTGTTCTTCCTTTGAAAACATAACTTGGCTATTGGGAGTAGTTATGTGAGGAACCGGATGCGTAGTTATTTCTGTTGTTACGTGAGACCGTGAGAGAACGGTTTTGGATATTGGGAATAATTACGTGAGGAACGATTAAGACACATGCGTAGTTATTGCTATTGTTACGTGAGACGGTGAGAGGACGGTTTTGGGACGATCCTCACTAAAGGAATAAACTCAAAAGTTGATCACAATTCTCACAATGGTATTTCTAGGGTTAACGCAGTGAGAAAGCGAGCTAAAATCAAAAACTTAGAAAAGAACCGGCAGATGCAGATGCAGATGCAGGATCTCCGCGAAGGGGTTTCAAAAAGAAAAAAGTTAAAAAAGGGATTTCAAAAAGAAAAAAGTTAAAAACAATTGTAACAGGTGAGAATTGAACCTATGACCTTATAAAAGTTTTGAACCCTTTGACTACTAAGCTAACAGTTTTGGAGTATGTCAATGGGATTCAAAACTTATATATATATATATATATATAGGTAAAAAACAAATTTTATCATATATATACCGTGTAAGTTTTCGGCGAAGCCCCCTAAATCCGCCGCTGATTACTACTTAACCATAGTTAACTATCATGTGTTTTTCGGGTAAGTAGTTACGTACTGACGTTGAATATATCCGGGGAGAGATCCTAGCTCTCCGCTGAGTTTGCTCTTTCTATTAACTGACTTCTTCAATCATTATTCGAGACAATCTTCCGAAGAAAACAACAACAGCAATAAACCCAGTAAAATCTCACAAATGGGGTCTGAGGAGGGTAGCGTGTACGCAGATCTTATCTCTACCTTATGAAGGTAGAGAGGATATTTTCAAAATACCCTCGGCTCAAGAACAGTAAAAATGAAGCAACAGAGAAACAATACTACTAAGAGTGGTTATTGTTGGAGAAGAGGAAATGGAGAGGAGTGGAGATACTGGAGGGGGTGTGGAATAGAGTGAGAATGTACCAAAACATAGTTTTATGTGTTGGTTGGCAATGCACAATAGCCTGCTGACTAGGGAGAGGCTGGCAACAATGGGGATATGTCATGACGAGACATGTCTACTATATATGTGGAGAGCATAGAGAAACTATGAAACACCTATTCTTTGAATGTGCATTCTCAAAAACATGCCTCACATCAGTGCTGCTATGGATGAAGATCAAATTACAACATTTAGATATAGAAAGTATCTGGACAAGAGTAGCGAGAAGAGCAAAAGGAAATATGAGCAGGCACGTACGTACATAATCCGGGCAGTGATAGCAACAGGAATCTACCACATATGGTTAGCAAGAAATGATGCATTATGGAATCAGAAAGTCCCAGCAGACTCACGAGGTACGGTCGAGTTTCGGTCCGAACTCGAATTTTAGAAGCTTCGTTACTAGATTCTCTACTCATTTGACGATTTGCCCTTGGTTTGGTGTATTTGTTTGGCTAAGAAATTTTTTTGCATTAATCAAGTTCTGAAAGGAAATTTTGCTTAAAGGATCATTACTTATCACTCCCTTAAGGCCACAAACAGTGCACCAAATGATAAAGACGGAGATTAAATACAGAATGAACGAGTTCATGCAGAACAGGAGGGGAAAGAAAGATATATAGAAATTGGATAGATCAGCTAGCTATTAGAAGGAAATGAGGTATAGGGTGTATAGATACAAAGAGGATACTAGAATACAACAACAACAACAACCCAGTATAATCCCACTAGTGGGGTCTGGGGAGGGTAGTGTGTACGCAGACCTTACCCCTACCTTAGGGTAGAGAGACTGTTTCCAAATGACCCTCGGCATCCTTCCCTCCAAGAACTCCCCACCTTGCTCTTGGGGTGACTCGAACTCACAACCTCTTGGTTGGAAGTGGAGGGTGCTTACCATCAGAGCAACCCACCTTGTCAAAGAGGATACTAGAATACAACAACAACAACAACCCAGTATAATCCCACTAGTGGGGTCTGGGGAGGGTAGTGTGTACGCAGACCTTACCCCTACCTTAGGGTAGAGAGACTGTTTCCAAATGACCCTCGGCATCCTTCCCTCCAAGAACTCCCCACCTTGCTCTTGGGGTGACTCGAACTCACAACCTCTTGGTTGGAAGTGGAGGGTGCTTACCATCAGAGCAACCCACCTTGTCAAAGAGGATACTAGAATACAACAACAACAACAACCCAGTATAATCCCACTAGTGGGGTCTGGGGAGGGTAGTGTGTACGCAGACCTTACCCCTACCTTAGGGTAGAGAGACTGTTTCCAAATGACCCTCGGCATCCTTCCCTCCAAGAACTCCCCACCTTGCTCTTGGGGTGACTCGAACTCACAACCTCTTGGTTGGAAGTGGAGGGTGCTTACCATCAGAGCAACCCACCTTGTCAAAGAGGATACTAGAATACAACAACAACAACAACCCAGTATAATCCCACTAGTGGGGTCTGGGGAGGGTAGTGTGTACGCAGACCTTACCCCTACCTTAGGGTAGAGAGACTGTTTCCAAATGACCCTCGGCATCCTTCCCTCCAAGAACTCCCCACCTTGCTCTTGGGGTGACTCGAACTCACAACCTCTTGGTTGGAAGTGGAGGGTGCTTACCATCAGAGCAACCCACCTTGTCAAAGAGGATACTAGAATACAACAACAACAACAACCCAGTATAATCCCACTAGTGGGGTCTGGGGAGGGTAGTGTGTACGCAGACCTTACCCCTACCTTAGGGTAGAGAGACTGTTTCCAAATGACCCTCGGCATCCTTCCCTCCAAGAACTCCCCACCTTGCTCTTGGGGTGACTCGAACTCACAACCTCTTGGTTGGAAGTGGAGGGTGCTTACCATCAGAGCAACCCACCTTGTCAAAGAGGATACTAGAATATAGACACTAATTTGTTTTTATTTCTTTATTTAATTTCTTGGAATGTTTTTTTGTAGGATGTTTGAACTAAAGTTGTAATTGGAGGTTTTTGTTGGAGTATTAATAAAATGTGGTTCTTTCGACCAAAACAAAAATATAGCAACAATAAAGTAATAAGACAATGAAGCAAGTAATACTAATAACACGGACTATTTATTTTGAATTTATTAGCAGAAGGTACTGAAATTCCTTTAAGAAGAGGCTAGATTTTCAATAATCTTTTGACCCTTATGCGGCTATGCACATGCATTAAAATATTATTATATATTTCATGTTCGAGTAATTACACTGTATACCAATTTCATTAATCAAGTTTGACTCCTACCATATTTAGTAGCACCTAATAATTATACAGGATAAAATCCTTTAAAACAGGCCTTCATTATAATTAACGTTTGTTTTTTTTCCTTAAAATTAGAAATCCCGTTTAATGTGGAGCTTAGCCATGTCTGCTATTTTTTTCCTGTCGAATTACAGATTTATTTTTTTATGTTTCTTCTTCAATTTTATTTTTATGAAAACTGAAAAGAAAATCTTCAGCTAAATATTCCTGATTGTATTCCAATTAAAATTTAATAGTATACCAAAAAACAAAATTACTAAAATAGTATACTTAAAAGCATGTCAGTGTTCTTATAATTCGACTTAAAACTTATACAGGGAGACCTCTCTATAACAGTTATCTTTATGATATCAATTCACTATAACAACCAAGTTTTCTTTGGAACCAATTTTTTATGTTATATTGAAATATATATTCTTTATAACAACACTTCATTATAACAAAAAATAATATCGTAACAGACGACTGGACTGTTGCGGAGAGGTTTGACTGTAGTATACAATATATGTTACAACACATATATATATATATATATATATATATATATATATATATATATGTATATATATATATATATGTTACAACATATGTTACGACCGGTCGTTTTGTGCTCTAGCGTTTTTCGGCAGTTTGAGGCCTAGAGTAGCTTCATCTCAGGTATTATGACTTGTACGTGTGGTCAGAATCAAATTTCGGGAGGTTTGGAGTTGATTTGGGAAGAAAATTCTAAATTTAGAAGCTTTAAGTTGAAAGAATTGACTAAGGTTTGGATTTTTAGTAAACGACCTCGGAATCGGGATTTGAAGGTTCCAATAGGTCTGTATGATGAATTCGGACTTAGGCGTATGTTCGGGTCGAGTATCGGATGGCGCGGGAGTATTTCGGCGCCTATTACTGAAGGTTGGCATTTTTAAAGTTTAAGAATTTCCTAAGTTTGGGTTGAAGTGGATTTTGTTGTTATCGATGTCCGTTTGGGATTCTATCACGACCCCAAATTTCCCTCCGTAGGATGTCGTGATGGCACCTAGTCTCTAAGACTAAGTAAGCCTATCAATGCGGAATAACAATAGAAATATGAAATAAATAAATTTGCAAACTCACATAATTATAACTCCCAAAACCCGATAGAAATAAGTCACAAGCTTCTAATAATTTATCCTCAATGTATCTATATATCAGGGTCTAAGGAAAATAAGGAAGCAACATAATAATAATAATAGAAGGGGACTCCGGAGTCTGCGGACGCTGGCAGATATACCTCGAAGTCTCCGTACACAGGTAGCTCACTAATGTATGGATTGGTAGGATGTACCTGGATCTACACAAAATATGTGCAGAAGCATAGTATGAGTACACCACAGTAATACCCAGTAAGTGCCAAGCCTAACCTCGGTATAGTAGTGACGAGGTCAGGTCAGACCCTACTGGAATAATAAAAAAAATATGGTGACATGTTTAACAATATAATAACAATAAATGACAATGGAAGTGAATCAAGTAAGTAGTATGTCACCATTAAATTGCACAGAATAAGGGCAAATAATATCTCGTGGAATGAAAACAAAAATTTATAACTTTAAGAAAAATCACGATAATAATCAAAAGTAACTGCGGTCATAAATAAATATCAACAAGGGCACTCCCGAGGTACCGCTTCGTAGTTCCAAATCATAAATAAATTCATAGTAACTCATTTTCTTATATCACCGCGGGAGCCTTCACATTTAATTTTAAAGAAAATATTTTTTCCGAAATAGCATCCTGCGTTTTAGCCATCCTTTTCATACCGTATGACTTCTAATAGTGACCCTACTAGCCACGCGTATCAAGCCACCCTTATCTCACCGCATGCGTTTCAATACCCAGACCTTATACCACCGCATGCATATCAATATCACAATATATCACAATCTGCACCTCAAGTGCTCAAATATTTCAATTTGCCAAAATAAACAATATCAACAATTGTTTCCACAACAGGGAGCTCACGGCTCAATCACAATGAGTACAACAATCTCACAAAAATATTCAGGAATAAATAACTAAACAAAAATAATATTTTAAAATTTTTAATACGTTGCCTCCGTACCAAATTTAGAGTATCAAATACATCATATTAATAATATTTAAATTTAAGAAATTCAACCTTCAAATAATGCACAGAATAAAAAGAATCAAGTTTCAACTAAACATGCAAAACAATTAGCAGGAAAAGGTCAAGCAAGTTTAAAGTATAAAAATTAGATCAATGATGAAGAATATACAAGATAAAATAATTCAATTAATTTGAAACAGTGATCTACAAAAATTTAAAGACATAATCTTCCACATTTAGCCCGTGTACACACTCATCACCTCGTGTACACGACTTTCATCACATTACAATTATCACATCAATACCAATCCTAGGGAAACTTTCCCCCACACAAGGTTAGACAAGTCACTTACCTCGACTTGCTCCGATTTAATCCACTGGTAGGCCTTTTCCTCGATTATTCAACTCTGAATGGCTTGAATCTAGCCAAAATAATTTGATACAGTCAACAAAAATTATAGGAATCAATTTCATAAAAAAATACTACATTTTTCAATAAAATCCAAAATTAACTCAAAAATCTCCCGTGGGGCCTAAGTCTCGGAATCCAGCAAAACTTACAAAATCCTACAACCCATTCAATTACAAGTCCAACCATACCAGTTTCACTCAAATCCAACTCTGAATCGACACCGAAATCGCAAAAATTCGTTTCTATGAGATTTCCAAATTTCTTTCAAATTTCAATTTCAAAACACTAATTAAATGGTGAAAACAATGATATATTCGTGTACATTGACCAAATCCGAGTTAGAATGACTTACCCCAATATTTTTCCTTGAAAATCTATCAAAAATCGTCTCTCCTCAAGCTCCAATTTGTCAAAAATGGCAAATGAGACGAAGTCCCATGTTTTATAATTCTGCCCAGGCAGCCCTCGACCCTGCCTCGATCCTGGTCCTCAATCATGGCTTCGATCCTGGGCCTCGATCCTGGCCCTCGATCATGGCTTCGATCATGGCCCTCGACCCTGGCTTCGATCCTGGCCCTCGATCCTGGGCTCAATTTCTGTGCTTCGATCTTGGGCTCGATTTCTGCCCCCCGAATTTCCAGCAGAAGAAAATTGCAGCAGCTGATTTAGTCCAACTTTTGATCCGTTAACCATCCGAAACTCACCCAAGGCTCTCGGTAACTTAACCAAATACACCAACAACTCCTAAAATATCATACGGACTTAGTAGAAGCCTTAAATCACATCAAATAACGCTAAAATCACAAATCACACCCCAATTCAAGTTTAATGAAACTTAAGAATTTCTAATTTCTACATTCGATGCCGAAACCTATCAAATCAAATCCGATTGACCTTAAATTTTGCACACAAGTCATAAATGATATAACGGAGCTATAAAAAGTTTTGGAACTGGATTCCGACCCCGATATCAAAAAGTCAACTCCCCTGTGAAACTTTCAAACTTAAATTCCTATTTTAGCCATTTCAAGCCTAATTTCACTACGGACTTACAAATAAAATTCCGATCACGCTCCTAAGTCCAAAATCACCATACGAAGCTGTTAGAATCATCAAAATTCTATTCCGGGGTCGTTTACATATAAGTCGGCATCCGGTCACTATTTGAACTTAAGCTTTAAAACTTTGAAACTAAGTGTTCCAATTCATTTTAAAATCTCTCCGGACCTGAACCGACTACCCTGACAAGTCACATAACAGTTATAAAGTACAAAATGAGCAGTAAATAGGGGAATGTGGCTACAACTTTTTAAATGACTGGCCGGGTTGTTACATCCTCCCCCTCTTAAAATAATCGTTCGTCCTCGAACGAGCATAGAGACATACCTGAAGTGGTGAAAAGATGAGGATAACGGCTGCGCATATCCTGCTCGGTTTCCCAAGTCGCCTCCTCGACCGGAATATCCCTCCACTGAACCTTCACAGAAGCAATATTCTTTGACCTCAACTTTCGAACCTGCATGTCCAAAACAGCTACTGGTTCCTCAACATAAGATAGATCCTTGTCCAACTGAACTGAACTGAACTGAAGTCTAACAAATGAGACGGATCACCACGATACTTCTGGAGCATGGAAACATGGAACACTGGATGAACTGCAGAAGGACTAGGTGGTAGTGCAAGTCTGTAAGCCACCTCTCCAACTCTCTCAAGAATCTCAAAAGGCCCAATATACCTAGGGCTCAACTTGCCTTTCTTCCCTAACCTCATCACACCCTTCATAGGCGAAACCCGGAGCAAGACTCGCTCACCAACCATGAATGCAACATCACGAACCTTCTGATCCCCATAACTCTTCTGTCTAGATTGGGCTGTACGAAGTCGATGCTGAATCAATTTAACATTTTCCAAGGCATCCTGAACCAAGTCTGTACCCAAGAGCCTAGCCTCGCCCGGTTCGAACCACCCCACTGGAGACCGGCACCGACTACCATATAAAGCCTCATACAGAGCCATCTGAATGCTCGACTGATAGCTGTTGTTGTAAGTAAACTTCGCAAGTGGTAAGAACTGATCCCAAGCACCCCTCAAAATCTATCACACACGCACGAAGCATATCCTCCAGTATCTGAATAGTGCGTTCGGACTGCCCGTCCGTCTGAGGGTGAAATATTGTACTCAACTCTACCCGAGTACCTAACTCATGCTGTACTGCCCTCTAGAATCTTGATGTAAACTGTGTACCCCGGTTAGAGATGATAGATACCGGTACGCCATGAAGTCTGACAATCTCGCGAATATAGACTTGAGCCAGCCGTTCCGAAGAGTAAGTAGTAACCACATGAATGAAATGAGCTGACTTGGTCAATCTATCCACAATCACCCAGACTGCATCAAACCTCTGCTGAGTCTGTGGGAGTCCAACAACAAAATCCATAGTGATCCGCTCCCATTTTCACTCCGGAATCTCTAACTTCTGAAGTAACCCACGTGGCCGCTGATGCTCATATTTCACCTGCCGGCAATTTAGGTACCGAGTTACATACTCCACTATGTCTTTCTTCATCCGCATCCACCAATAGTGTTGTCTCAAATCTTGATACATCTTTGCAGCATCCAGATGAATGGAGTACCGTGAACTGTGAGCCTCTTGGAGAATCAACTCATGCAAACCATCTATATTAGGCACACATAGCCTGCCCTGCATCCGTAATAGACCATTATCTCCAATAATGACTTCCTTGGCATCACCGTGCTAAACTGTGTCCTTAAGGACAAGTAGATGGGGGTCATCGTACTGACGCTCTCTGATACGACCATAAAGAGAAGATTGAGAAACCACACAAGCCAAAACTCGGATCGGCTCGGAAATATCCAATCTGACAAACTGGTTGGCCAAGGCCTGAACATCCAAGGCTAAAGGCCTCTCTGCTACTGGTAGATATGCTAAGCTGCCCGAACTCTCCACCTTATGACTCAAGGCATCTACCACTACATTGGCCTTTCCGAAATTATAGAGAATGGTAATATCATAATCCTTAAGCAACTCCAACCATCTCCGCTGTCGCAAATTAAGATCCTTCTGTTTAAACCGATGTTGTGGACTCCGGTGATCGGTGTAGACCTCATAATGGACACCATACAAATAACGCCACCAAATATTCAAGGCATGAACAATAGCTGCTAACTCAAGGTAGTGGACCGGATAATTCTTCTCATGTACCTTTAACTGTCTGGACGCGTATGCAATCACCCTACCGTCTTGTATCAACACTGCGCCGAGACCAATACGCGATGCATCACAATATACAGTATACGACCTTGAACACGTAGGTAATACCAATACTGGGGCTGTATCAAAGCTGTCTTGAGTTTTTGGAAACTCTCCTCACATTCCTCGGTCCACCTGAACGGAGCACCCTTCTGGGTAAATTTGGTCATAGGTGGAGCAATAGAAGAGAAACTCTCTACAAATCGGCGATAATACCCTGCCAAACCAAGGAAACTCCGGATCTCCATAGCTAAGGACGGTCTGGACCAACTCTGCACTGCCTCAATCTTCTTCGGATCTACCTTGATCCCCTCGCACGAAACTATATGACCCAAAAATCCCACTGAATCAAACCAGAATTCACACTTTGAAATCTTCGCATATAACTTCTTTTCTCTCAAAGTCTGAAGCACAGTTCTCAAGTGTTGCTCCTGATCCTCCTGACTTCGGGAATACACCAGAATGTCATCAATAAATACAATGACGAAGGAGTCAAGATAGGGCTGAAATACACTGTTCATCAAATGCATAAATGTTGCTGGGGTGTTTGTCAGCCCAAATGACATTACAAGAAACTCATAATGACCATACCGAGTCCTAGAAACAGACTTCGGGATATCTGGCTCCCGAATCTTCAACTGATGATAGCCTGAAAGCAAGTCGATCTTAGAGAACACTCTGGCACCCTGAAGCTGATCAAATAGTTCATCAATATGTGGCAATGGATATCTGTTCTTCACTGTAACCTTATTCAGTTGGCGGTAATCAATGCACATCCTCATAGAACCATCCTTCTTCTTCACAAATAACACAGGAGCACCCCAAGGCGATACACTGGGCCGAATAAAGCCCTTATCAAGCAACTCCTGTAAATGTTTTTTTAATTCTTTCAACTCTGCTGGGGCCATACGATATGCTGGAATAGAAATGGGCTGAGTGTCCAGTAACAAATCAATGCCAAAGTCAATATCCATATCTGGTGGCATACCCGGAAGATCCTCTGGAAATACATCAGGAAAATCTCTTACTGTAGGAACTGACTCCACGATAGGAGTATCAATACTAACATCTCTCACATAGGCCAGATACGCATCACACCCCTTCTCAACCATCCGTTGAGTCTTAAGAAATGAAACAACCATGGTAGGAACATAATCTGAGGTACCTCTCCACTCTAGCCGCGGTAGACCTGGCATAGCCAACGTCACCGTCTTAGCGTAACAATCAAGAATAGCGTGATAGGGCGACAACAAGTCCATGCCATGAATAATATCGAAATCCACCATACTAAGCAATAATAAATTAGCTCTGGTCTCAAAACCACTGATAACAATTAAACACGATAGATACACGCGGTCTACAATAATAGATTCATCCACGGGGGTAGATACATAAACAGAAGAACTCAAGGAATCACGGGATACGCCCAAATACGGGGAAACATAGGATGCCATATAAGAATAAGTGGAGCCTGGATCAAATGATACTGATGCATCTCTATGATAGACCGGAATAATACATGTGATAACAGAATCGGATGCAACGACCTCTGTCATAGCAGGAAGGGCGTAATACTTGGCCTGGCCTCCCCCTCTAGGGTGACCTTTACATGTCCGACCTCCACCTCTAGCTGGCTGTGCAGGTGGAGTGACAACGGGTGGAGTAATCATGGCCTGAGAAGCTTGAGGGCCCTGTGGAATAGGTGGGGCCTGAGATATCTGTGGAAGTGCACCCTTCCTAAGTCTAGGGAAATCCCTCATGATATGACGAGTGTCACCATACTCAAAACAAGCCTTCGTAGCACGTGGCTGTTGGGACTGGATCGGGCTTGATCGACTAGACTACCCGCTGAAGGCACCCCGTACATGAGGTTCAGAAGACACTGGCGATGCATAATATAGAACCTGAGGTCTGGGAGTAGCTGGAATACCACTGGAAGTTGAAAGTGCTGAATGAATAGGACGACTCACATAACCTCTACCATGACTGGCTGCAGCTGGGGCACGAGAATTATTATATGTGCCTGAATCTCGGGGTCTTGGGCCTTCCAATCTCCTATCAATTGACACCACCTGTTGGTATGTGATGTCTATCTCTAGCTCTCGGGCCATACTAAATCTGATACTAGGGTGTAGACCCTCAATAAATCTGTGAACCCGCTCCCGAACAGTAGCAACTAAGACTTGTGCATGCCTAGCCAAATCACTGAATCAGACTGCATATTTGTACACAGTCATAGAACCCTGGCGCAGCTGCTCAGCCTCTGTGCGCCATGCATCTCTAAGACTCTGAGGAACATACTCTCTCAAGAACATATCTGAGAATTGAGTCCAATGAGTGAAGTTACCTCGATCGACTCATATGCCCGCCACCACTGGTAGGCCGCTCCTCTAAGCTGGAATGTCGTGAAAGAAACTCCACTAGAATCCACAATACCCATGGTACGGAGGATATGGTGACATTCCTCAAGAAAACCCTGAGCATCCTCTGAAGCTGAACCGTTGAATGTGGGAGGGTGGCATTTTTTGTACCTCTCGTGCCTGAGCTGCTCCCCCTCTGAAACTGCTGCCCTAACCTTGGGCCAAACTGGGATAACTGGCTGCACTGATATAACCTCTAGGGCATGGTCAACTTGGGTCCGTGGCTCTAGGGTACAGGCGGCGGGGAGTCTGTGATCCTCCCCCGGCCTGAGATGTGGCAGGAGCAAGTGGAATTAACCCTGCCTCAGCTAGAGTGCCAAACATGCTCAAAAACTTGGCAAGAGTCTCCTGAAGTGCAGGAGTAGTAACAGGCGTCTCAGGTGCCTATTCTCCAACTGGAGCTACTTGTGGTTCCTCTGCAGCAACTCGTGCGGTGCTCTGGCTGCACCACGTGGTCTTCCTCAGCCTCTGCCCCAACTCCGCTCTCTTGTAGCTATAGCAGGGGGCACGGGTGTCTGATCATCGGATCCAGTTGTGCGTGCCCTCACCATCTGTGAAAGAATAGAAATACAATGGTTTAAATTTTTGAAGTCAATAAATGTGCATGATAACGAATCAAAGAAGCGAATATTTTCCTAATAGTTCCATAGCCTCCCGAAGATAAGTACAGATGTCTACGTACCGATCCGCGAGGCTCTACTAAATCTGCTTGTGACTCATAACACCTATAAACCTAGAGCTCTGATACCAACTTGTCACGACCAAAAATTTCCCTCCGCAGGATGTCGTGATAGCACCTAGTCTCTAAGACTAGGTAAGCCTATCAATACGGAATAACAATAGAAATATGAAATAAATAAATTTTCAAACTCACATAATTATATCTCCCAAAACCTGATAGAAATAAGTCACAAACTTCTAAGAATTTATCCTCAATGTATCTATATATCAGGGTCTAAGGAAAATAAGGAAGCAACATAATAATAATAATAGAAGGAAACTCCGGAGTCTACGGACGCTGGCAGATATACCTCGAAGTCTCCGTACACAGGTAGCTCACTGATGTATGGACTGGTAGGATGTACCTGGATCTGCACAAAAGATGTGCAGAAGCATAGTATGAGTACACCACAGCGATACCCAGTAAGTGCCAAGCCTAACCTCGGTAGAGTAGTGACAAGGTCAGGTTAGACCTTATTAGAATAATAAAAAAAATATGGTGACATGTTTAACAATATAATAACAATAAATGACAATGGAAGTGAATCAAGTAAGTAATACGTCACCATTAAATTGCACAGAATAAGGGCAAATAATATCTCGTGGAATGAAAACAGAAATTTACTACTTTAAGAAAAATCATGACAATAATCAAAGGCAACTGCGGCCATAAATAAAGATCAACAAGGGCACTCCCGAGGTACCGCCTCGTAATCCCAAATCATAAATAAATTCACAATAACTCATTTTCTTATATCACCGCGGGAGCCTTCACATTTAATTTTAAAGAAAATATTTTTCCCGAAATAGCATCCCGCGTTTTAACCACCTTTATCACACCGCATGACTTCTAGTAGTGCCCTTACTAGCCACGCGTATCAAGCCACCCTTATCTCACCGCATGCGTTTCAATACCCAGACCTTATACCATCGCATGCTTATCAATATCACAATATATCACAATCTGCACCACAAGTGCTTAAGTATTTCAATTTACCAAAATAAACAATATCAACAATATTTTCCACAACAAGGAGCTCACAGCTCAATCACAATGAGTACAACAATCTCACAAAAATATTCGGGAATAAATAACTCAACAAAAAAAATATTTCAAAAATTTTAATACATTGCCTCCGTACCAAATTTAGAATATCAAATACATCATATTAATAATTTTTACATTTTAGAAATTCAACCTTCAAATAATGCACAGAATAAAAAAATCAAGTTTCAACTAAACAAGTAAAACAATTAGCAGAAAAAGGTCAAGCAAGTTTAAAGTATAAAAATTAGATCAATGATGAAGAATATACAAGATAAAATAATTCAACTAATTTGAAACAATGATCTACAAAAATTTAAAGACATAATCTTCCACATTTTGCCCGTCTACTCACTAGTCACCTCGTGTACACGACTTTCATCACATTATAATTATCACATCAATACCAATCTTAGGAAAAATTTCCCCCACACAAGGTTAGACAAGTCACTTACCTGGACTTGCTCCGATTTAATCCATTGGTAGGCCTTTTCCTTGATTATTCAACTGTGAATGGCTCGAATCTAGCCAAAATAATTCGATAGAGTCAACAAAAATTATAGGAATCAATTTCATAAGAAAATACTATATTTTTCAATAAAATCCGAAATTAACTTAAAAATTGCCCGTGGGGCTCACGTCTCGGAATCCGGCGAAAATTACAAAATCCGACAATCCATTCAAGTATGAGTCCAGCCATATCAGTTTCACTCAAATCCGACTCTGAATAGACACCAAAATCTCAAAAATTCGTTTCTATGAGATTTCTAAAAAAATTTCAAATTTCAATTTCAAAACACTAATTAAATGGCGAAAACAATGATATATTCATGTGTAATGACCAAATCCAAGTTAGAATCACTTACCCCAATATTGTTCCTTGAAAATCCATCAAAAATCGCCTATCCTCAAGCTCTAATTTGTCAAAAATGGCAAATGGGACGAAGTCATAAATGACATAACAGAGCTATGAAATTTTTTGAAAGGGGATTCCGACCCCGATATCAAAAAGTCAATTCCCCTGTCAAACTTCCAAACTTAAATTCCTATTTTAACTATTTCAACCTTAATTTCACTACAGACTTCCAAATAAAATTATGATCACGCTCCCTAAGTCCAAAATCACCATACGAGCTGTTTAAATTACCAAAATTCTATTCCGGGGTCATTTACACCTAAGTCGACATCCGGTCACTATTTGAACTTAAGCATTAAAACTTTGGAACTAAGTGTTCCAATTCATTCTAAAATCTCTCCGGACCTGAACCGACTACCCCCGGCAAGTCACATAACAGTTATAAAGCACAGAATGAGCAGTAAATAGGGGAATGAGTCTACAACTCTTAAAATGACTGGCCAGGTCGTTACATATTCCGAGCCTAGGAATAGCTCTGCATGGTGATTCTGGTCTTAGGGGCGCATCTGGATATGGATTTGGAGGTTTGTAGGTCATTTCAGAGACATTTGGCGAAAGTTGGAAAATTAAAGATTTTTGGGGAAGTTTGACCGGGAGTGGAGTTTTTTATATCGGGATCGGATTCCGATTCCGGAACTGGGAGTAGGTCCGTAATATCAATTATGACTTTTGTGCAAAATTCGAGATTAATCGGATTTGATTTGATAGGTTTCGACATCGAATGTAGAAGTTTGAAGTTCTAAAGTTCATAAAGCTTGAATTAGGGTGCGATTCATAGTTTTGATATTGTTTAATTTGAGGCCTCGAGCAGGTTCGTGTTATATATTGGGACTGGTTGGGTGCTGGTGTGATTCGGGGGCCTCGGGTGTGATTCGGGGTGGTTCCGGACCAAGTTTGGGTATTTTGATGCTGCTGGTTGCTGGTTCTGGTGTTGTTCTTCGCGTTCGCGAGGAGCCTCTCGCGTTCGTGAAGAAGGATTTTGCTGCTGGGACCTTGTTCTTTGCATTCGCGAAGAAGGAATTTCTGTTATGCGTCGTCTGAATTTGGAAGCTTATATCGCACAATATATAATGAATCTGGAGATGATCCAAAAATAAAAGTTGTAGCCCTTAGTGTCTAGTTTTCAGAAAGGTAAACCACTTGTCATTTGGAGTTCTGTACAAAAAGTTATGGTAGATAAACTATAGGCTATCCGAGAAGAGTTTGGAAATCTCTGTTGTATAGGGCTGACTTTGGAAGCTTATATCGTGCAATCTACAAGTAGTTAGGAGATGATCAACATATGTAAGTTATAGCCCTTGATGTCTAGTTTCCAGAAAGTCAAACCAGTTGTGATTTGGAGTTTTGTACAAAATGTTATGACCATTATACTAGAGACTGTCTCAGAAAAGTGTGAAAATGGCTTTTGAGAATTTTGTTCATCGCGAACGCGATGGGAGGCTCGCGAACACGAAGAAGGAAGTCGGGGCAGTGTTATAAGTCCTCTATTTCGGACCTTTGAGCCATTATTTCGTATTTTTATTTGGAAACCTCGGAATTTAGCGATTTTGGAGAGGAATTTCACCACAAAACTTGGGGTAAGTATTCTTGACTCATTTATGATTTTATTTCATGGATTAATCTTCATTTTCGGTGTTAGATTATTGATTTTGCAAGAAGAAATCAGAAAAAATTTCTATAGTTTCACAAAAACAAATTTTTGAGTTTTGAATNATG